>SJYV01042098.1:80853-121225 GCA_006410875.1 Neotragus pygmaeus
CAATAACAGAGCCAAATAGGAATTGAGCTTAGTGCAACTAAAATAGAAATAGGAGAGCTGAAACCGTACCCTGAGGATGACTGTTTATGAGGCCAATTTCAGTCTAATGAATCCCCCACGGCAGCCTCTGCACAGCTCTGAGCCCATAGCACAGGGATGTGCCCTCCCCCAAGTTCTGGGAAGCACGGCAGCTGCATGCGGTGCCCCACCAGTGTTTAATAATCACAGCAATAATCCTAATAATGATTGGGATAGAGGGCGGGGGAGGGGAGAAATGCAGGTGGGGAGGAACAACACTTAAGCTATTTTGCTTCCTCAAGACAAACTTCTGCCTGAAATAGATTAATTCAATCTGCATATTAATGTGGGTTACTAATTAATGACTAAAAAATGCTTTCAAGAGGGAAAGTGTGATGCAGATGCTTAAAAAAATAACATCCAGGAGTCACAGGATATGTCTCGAAAGGAAATAAGCTGGCCTCTTTTTTTTTTTTTAACTTAAATGTTAAAATCTTAAATGATTTTACGGTTGAAGGAGATGGAGGGTAATTTGGAAACTTCACTTAAAGTGCAGAAACATAAAACAGGAAAGCCTGGTGTGCGGGGCCTTCCTTTGTGTTCCTGCGGAAGCTTGTCACTGCACTTACCACAGAACCTTCTGCTTTGCCTTCTAGACTCTAAATTCCCTGAGGGTAGAGGCCCAGTCCTCTATCTTTCCCTATCTCTGGTCCCTAACACTGCACCAGGCATGTAAGGAGAAGTCAACAGCATAATGAAACAAATGAATGACCCCAAAAGAGGAAGGCAAGGGCTACAACACAGTGACCTCCTTCCTGAGAGTACTGCATAGAAAGGAGGAAAAAAGGAGTAACTTTACTGTGGAGAAATCTGACAAACCATCCCTCATCCAGGTGGTCAAGGTCAACATCAGCAGAGGGGAGTCACGTGGGTAGTATGTGCTCTTGATATATGTGATGAAAAGGGAACTTTAGGTCTCTGTGGTCGTCCTTTCAAAACCTCATAACCCCCATCTAAATATCAGAAAAACATCAGATAAATTCCAACAGGTTCTATGAAATCCCCAACCACGACTCCTACTCGAAACTGTGAAGGTCACCAGAAACAAGGAAAGTCTGAAAAACCATCGCAGCCAAGAGGAGCCTAAGAAGACACAGAGACTTAATAATGTGATGTGGTCTTCTAGATGGATTTTACCGGAGGAGAGCTTAGTCTAGGAGGAGAGACCCGTCCGAGGTCTTGGAGGTTCTCCTGGGGGACAGGCTTTCACAAGTGTGCTGATGAATCACAGAAGGATGGACATGGTATTCCTCTTCAAACACAGTAAATATCTTGATTTTTTTTTTTTAAGTTTATTTATTTGGCTGTCCTGGGTCTCAGCTGTGGCATGTGGGATCTAGTTCCCTGACTAAGGATTGAACCCAGGATTGAACAATGATTGACCAAGGACTGAACTCCTGAATTGGGAGCACGGAGTCTTAGCCACTGGACCACCAGGGAAGTTCCTTGATTTTTTTTTTTTTTTAATTTGCAATTAAGAGGAGGTCTCCTCCCTCCTCTGAAAACCCTCAACTTCTATTGCCCAAAAGTCCTGTAAAATCGGGCAAGCAAGTACCTCGAGGGAACCAACAGCCTAGAAGAATGGTCCTCAGAGCTCACCAAGACCAAATCTTCCCACTGAGCACAAGACACACTGAGGCCTGAAGTAGGAGACAGTGTCTTGCCTATTGCCAATGTAGTGTGCTGGCTGGTGCCACACTTAACTCACCCTTCTTTGCTTGTAATAAATATCCCAAACTCTCTCTACTGCCTAGATGTGAAGAACCAGTTTAGTGCCATGGAGGAACTCCTGCCAAAAACCTTGCTCTGTCTTTGCCAATCTCAAGTCTGTGAAGGGCAACCACGTGGGAAACGGTTTGGTACTTAACTACGTCTTTTGCCCCAGCCCCAGGTCACCGCCAAGCAGAAAGTCCAGGCCTGGCAGGCTGAGGCCTCAGAGACAAAGACAGCATCCAATCAGGGTCTGCAGGAAGGGCACAGTTCAGCAGGGCCGGGGAGCTACACTGCCCTGGGCAGCCCCATTCATCAGCCACCCTGGGGGATCTCATTTCCCAGCTCCGTGTAGGGTACATTTTCTAAATGTGACCCTGTTTCTGTTATGAGAATCAAAGTGCTCCAACTGCAAAATCATAAATACTCAAAAGTGACAGCTAATGGCAGTGGCAGTTTGCAAGATGCCAAATGGCAGCAAGAAGTGGACGCCATAAATTAAGGCCTGACTTCTCCATTCTCAAGAAGGTGTTTTGTGGGTTTTTAGTGATGAGATCTGCTTTCAAGTGGATTTACAGGGGCTCCCCATGAATTCAGGCAGAGCTTTTAAAAAACTCTTAACAGATGCTAAAAAGAAAACCAGAAGAGTCTACTACTTCAAGCCTAAAATCAAGTTTATTAAAAACGTGCTTAATTTATAACTGCCAAAATATGGAAAGTAGCTCATCTGAAGATGGCGATGCTCAGTGTGAAAGTGCTAATGATTGTAATAATAGCAACGATGACGGCTAAGATGTACTGGGTCAGGTACTGGGCTAAGCATCTTGTGTGGATTATTTCACTGAATTCTCACACTAGCTCTGTGTGGTAAGTCTTCGGTGGTCCATCTTTTACATGTGTGACAATTCAGGTTCCAAGAGGTTAAGCCATTTGCCTCAGCGCAGCAAGCTGGTGAGTGACAGACAGGAGCTGTGAACACGTGGGGTCTAGCTTTAGAGTCTGGGATCCAAGTAACCCTGCCAGCCCCCCTCCCAGCCAGAGCAGACCCAGGATGGAGCACAGTGAGGGTTCCTGAACATCACTGCACTCAAGGGGGCCTGCGACCACGTAAATGTCAGACTATGGGGCCCTGTCATCAGCACAAGAGACAGAAGGACAAACTTTTGGAGAACACAAAGGATCCCTTTTTCCAGGCAACTGTGAACTTCCAGGTCTGACTCTGTAGCCTCCACGCCTTGATCAATAAAATGAGGCCATACGACCTTCTGGCTGTTAGGAAAATCTGGTGAGATCACATACGTGAAAAGCTCCTTGAAAACTTGAAGGCACTGTACAAATCGTGTTAACGAAACCGCTGAGATCAAGTGGATCCAGTCAAGGGATGACATGCCTCCTCTCACGTCCCCTTATGGAGGCAGAGACAGGCTCAGAGAGATGAGAGAACCTGCTCAGGGTCTCAGAATTGAGAGGGGGGCTCAGCCACGAGAGAGCATCTGGAAAGCCATTCGTTCCTCCCGTTCTCACTGCCACTCTCAGTCAAGCACACATGCACGCGCGCACACTCCCCAGGGCTCCTGGGAAAGCCACCCACAGAGGTCCGCCTTGAGTCGCAGTTCAAGTCAGCGTTCCCATCGTCAGGCGGCAGTTCCGTGAAGAGCGCAGCCCAAGGACAGGTGTCACTGTGGCGTCAGTTTCAGCCCATCTGTGCTGCCCTAAGCAGTGTGCCCAGCTGCGGCGGTGGCCTGTGACCCGCAGGGGCACTCCGCAGGCTCGTGAAGATCAAGAGGCCCCCCACTGCACGCTCATCTGGTCTATGTGCAGCTGGTCGGGGACATTTCTGATGAGCGTGGGCAGAGAGAGAGAGGCAGGCCTGTGCTGGGCTGGGAGGGGATCGTGGCCCAGGGCCACCGCCAGCTGTCTAAGGACACGTCTCCGGGTTCTGTGTCCTTCCACGAATTTCATTCCTTCGGGAACTGTCCCACTTTTCCACAAAATTCTTTGCATTAGATCATTTCCCTCAGGGCCTGTTTCCTCTATTTTCTGACTTTCATAAAGCTGTAGAAAGGAAAGTTACCGAATCATAGAATCTCAGCGCTCAGAGGAGCTGGATGCTAAAGGCTGTCTACCTCAACCTCTCACGTCCACCCCTTCCATCTGGCACTGAGGTTTCCCTCTAAAGAATTCCTGCCAAAGGGTCGTCCAGCCTCTGCTTGAATACCTCCAAGGTGGGGAACATGCTACCTTTTGAGGCAGCTTGTTCAATATTCGGAATAATGCAGTGACAGTCTAAGAGCACGGACCCTGCACATCACTAATGACACTTTGCCCGAGGCAAAATGAAAACATGGAGACCTTTGTTGAAAAATTAAGAGACCTTACTGGTGATCCAGTGGCTAAGACTCTGTGTTCCCAGCAGGGAGACTGGATTTAATTCCTGGTCAGGGAACTAGATCCCATATGCTACAACTAAAGACCCCACATGCCCCAAATAGGGCCAGCCAAATGAATAAACAGATAAACATATTTTTAAATGAATATAGCAAACCAAACAAACAAGAATTTCAAGGTGGCAAGAGCAGAGCAATGAACCAAGAGCAAGGCCCTTCTAAACGTGGGAGGTTCCTAAACACGGGGCCCTGGGCAACTGCCCCGGTCGCAGCCCACGTGGCCAGATTCCGACGGCCAAGTCCAAGGGCTCAGATCCCATTTACCAGCCAGGACTAGCCTCATGTGTAAAATGGGGGTAACGCTATTTCATAAACTTGTTTCTGAATGACATGAGTCACGATGTGAAGCGCTTAGGACAAAGCCAGGCACAGAGCAAACACCATCATTTTTGTGCTCAAGAAAGAAAAAGAAGGCCACGTGGCACTCTCCACATCAGCGCTTTTGATGTCTGCACACGGCACTTCTAGCCTTCCCTTTTAGCCTTCACTCGTAAGCCTTCCCTCCACCTGGATCAGGCTTTCTGGCTCTTGTCACCACTGCCGGCCACTAGGGCCTTCAACCCTGGGCGCCACACACTGCGTTCAGAGACCCGAGGCTTCGCTACGCCGGGGCCACCAGCAGAGAGCTGGTCTCCCCTTGCAGGGAGAGCACAGTGAAGCCATGTCCTTTCTGCTGAGTTTCCTCGGCACGGAAAACCTGCAGAGCAGCCTGACTCCAGAGCCCTTCATTTATTATTCATTTACTTCCTTGTAATACCACTGCTGCGGCACTCGAAGGACACAGCCCTGGAACGCACGCGAGCACTGATTTGCCCCAACCAAAGCACATCGCCTCTGAGTTGACTGTTTTCCAAACCCCACAAGCCCGGGATACAGAGAGCCAGGCGGGAGGCAAGACGCCCTCCCTCCCACTAATAATGCTCTTTAAGCATTCCACGCTTTTTCATATTTATCATGTCCTCTAAAATATCTTATTTTCATAACACTCTTCTGAGGGATGGAGCGCAGGGTTTACTGTCTTCATTTTACAGATGAGGAAATCGAGGCTTCTTGGAAAGGCTGAGTAACTTGTCCAAGGTCAGAGAGCTTCTAAGTGGCAGAGCTGATGAGAACCCGGGGGGCAACTGATTCCACAGCCTGCACTCTACCACACAGTATTCTCCCTTTTGCATTCTAAAGATATTTTTAGGAGAGATTTTAAATATCTAGAATATGTCTGTAAATTAACTGTAGATCCTCTAGCCCTGTGTATGCCTTTCCAGTGTTCAAGTCAGTTAGCTCTCTGTGGCCTCAGGACCCCTGTCTTTGCTGGTCCTTCTGCCTGGAACTCTTCTGCCTTCTTCCCAAACTTCAGGTCACGTAACCATCACTTTTTCATAGAACTTCCTCTAACCCCCTCCCCTGACTCTCTCACAACAACCAGTTACTTTCCTCACACCACCCATCACTATTGTCTTATAATATGTTTTCTTGTTTGTCTTCTGTTTCTTCCACTAGAATGTAAGCTTCCTGAAAGCAGGGAGTGGTTTTTGAAGCAGCACACCCCCATTCTATGGAACTATGCCTTGCACATAGCAGGCATTTAGTACTAATAATAAGTGCACTGAATAAATCAATAAATTTTATTGGTATTTGACCATTTTTACAATCCTCAGCACCTCATTTATAATAACCAAATTACATTCAATAGCCAAATAATCTTAAAACCATCAGATATAGGTAGAAGGACAGATAATAGCCTTCTTTTTTCTATTAAGGATAAAAACTGGAGGTCCAGAGAAATTAAGCAGCTTGCCTAAAGCCACACAGCAGTGAGAGATGGAGTTAGACATTGAAGAGATCCTGGCTTTCTAACACTGTCCCATTTTATAAAAATCTGCTTAAAATATTTCTCCTCTAGTTTCTTCCCACTGCCTTAAATATTCTCACAGGTCACTGGGCTGTTTGCTGAAGCCCTCTGGCTCTGGCACTCCCTCCCCTGAGGACAGAGAGCCACCCATGCCTGCAGCATNCATTTTATAAAAATCTGCTTAAAATATTTCTCCTCTAGTTTCTTCCCACTGCCTTAAATATTCTCACAGGTCACTGGGCTGTTTGCTGAAGCCCTCTGGCTCTGGCACTCCCTCCCCTGAGGACAGAGAGCCACCCATGCCTACAGCATTTCTTTGAGCTGACATACTGCAAGGGAATGTGAATTAACAGGCTCTCAGGGGTAAAGCTAATCCACAACCCAAAGCATCCAGATCTTGTGCAGAAAAGCTGATAGGCACAAAAACCTGGGTTTCTAGGATTCTGGAACGCAAAGGCAAGCATGCAGGTGTCAGAGAACTTACCAGTATCTCAGAGAGCTAAAAGGTGTACACAGGAGAGATATGCTAGCAATAGGCACCTACCAAAACCATGACCTAGAAAACATGTGCATGACCTTGAGATGATGGACCACGGTACTGCCCCACCATGACCTCTTTTCTTTCCAGAGAACAGGCTTAACTCTTATTCTAATATGCCCGTGGTAAAAAATAAAACCCAAAGTAATCAAAACCCTAACTTTTTAGCTAATAAGAAAAAGAAAGTTATTTCTCTCTCCTCCTCAATACAGTGGAAAAGATGAAGCTGTTCAGTCATCTATCCTGGCAATTCCTTGACTTATGATTTTGATGGACTTAAAAAGATTCCCCTACCCAATCCCAGAAAGGTGGGAAGAGACCTAGTGTCAGCTTTGTGTTCTGTTCAATAAATGCATTCAAACCAACCAAAGCGGTGACTAATCTATCACTTACTACAATAGGTTTCATAAAATAAAATAAAAGATGTGTTTATGTGTGCTAAGTTGCTTCAGTCATGTCCAACTCTTTCCAACTCTATAGACTGTAACCCACCAGGCTTCTCTGTCCATGGAATTCTCTAGGCAAGAATACTGGAGTGGGTTACCATTTCCTTCTCCAGGGGATCTTCCCGACCCAGGGATCAAACCTGTGTCTCTTACGTCTCCTGCATTGGCAGGTGGGTTCTCTATCAGTAGTGCCGCCACAGGAGCTTTTTGATAAAACTCACTGCTCTCTCCCCATTTTCTTTTTCATTTTACCTTGGACTGGTGAAAACTTTAACAACTGGAAGACACCAATGGACCAGGAACTGGGACTTACAGATCCAGCCCATTTCCCTCGTGTTCAAACAAGGAGAAGGCAACCTAAGGTTCACAAAGCTGGTCAGCAACAGGCCCTCAGGAAGAATAGTATGAGAGGATATAATAAGGGGCTGACTCCCCTGATGTGGTGGAATACAGGTATTTTAATCACACTAAAACAAACTAAAACCTCAACTCTGCTGGTATAGATGATTTAGTAAAAGGGGAAGATGTAAAGCCCAGGAGGGTCATTAGATGGTCTTAACACCACAGCATACAGATCACAATATAGGAAAAATAAACCCCTTCCTCCTTTGGTTTTCTAGAGTTTATCAAAGGAAATGAAAACAAAAACTGACATCAAGGCAATTAATCCCACAGGAGAAACAATTTCTAACAACCACAACATAAAACTGTCTGAGACCCAGCTTCCATTTCCAGGACTATGGTGAACTAGATACTCTGACCAAACCACTAAGTGAAAACAACCAAAAAGAATAAAAAAGTAACAAAAGAGACAAAACCATATATTATTAAAATGTATTGGTAAGTCTGCAAGAAAGTAAGAAAAAATCAGAAACCAAAAATCAAATGAAAATGGGAATACAGAGGGAGGTAGAAAAGTGAAACTGGTTTTTGTTTGAGGGCTTTTACTGAACCAGGTTAACACCAGTGTTGATTTGCACATCCTCTAACAATAGGGCAGAGGATAAAGTCAGAGTCCACACCAGCTGGGGAGTTGGATAGGGTTCCACTCTGTACTAGCAATCACATTCAGCTAGAACTCCCTACATCCTTAGCATAAAAATCAGTTGTGTCTGACGCTTTGCGACTCGATGGACTATAGCCCACGAGGTTCCTCTGTCCACAGGATTTTCCAGGCAAAAATACTGGAGTGGGCTGCCATTTCCTTTTCCAGTCGATCTTCCCAAACCAGGATTGAACCCAGGTCTTCCGCATTGTAGGCAGGCACTTTCCTGTTTGAGCCACCAGGGAAGTCACAAAGTACCTCACAAAGCAGTGAGGTACCAGAAAAGCAGTGAGAAAAACACATAGCAAAATTAGACCCACCAAAAAAGTCCATAAATTATCAGACAGAGAATGTATTTAACATGCTTTAATAAACAAAAAGGATTTAAAATATAAAAAAAAATAACAAAAGACTATAAAAAGGAATAAATGGATTTGAAAAAAAATCCAAATACAACTGTTAGAAGTATACTAATAGGAAAAAAAAATTTTTTTTAATTAAAAAAAATGGGTAGGTAAAACAATAGCCTAACTAGTTTAAATAGCTGATTAACTAGAAGAGAACACCAAGGTAATTTTTCAGAATAGAGCAATGAGGGAAAAAAAAAAAAAAAAGACATGGAAGGAGTTACGAGACAAGGAAGATAGATAGAGTGGAAAAGTCTTTAAAATGTCTAAAGGACCAGTAGAAGAGAAAAGGAAAAATGGGACAATAGAAATAATGAAGAGATGATGGTTGAGAAGTTCCTTGAACTGATAAAAGACAATAATCCAAGATTTGGAAAGACTAAGCCCAAGCAGGATTTTAAAAAATAGACTAACACCAAAGCCAGAAAAAGACATTAAGAGAACTACATACAAATTCCTTCTTCAAAATAGATATTAAAATTAAAAATATAATTTTAGCAAATCTCCAACAATATATAACAACCATAATAAATCACGACCAGTGGAGTTTATCCTAGGAATGCAAAGCTGGGATTCAAAATCTATAAATATAATTCATATATTAACAAATTAAAAAAGAAATACCAAATAATCATCTCAATCATCTCAGAAAAAGTTTCTGAGAAATCCAATATTGCTTCTTGATTAAAAAAAAAAAAAAAAACTTTTAGGAAATTAGAAATGGAAAGGAATTTCCTAAAACTTATAAATGGTATTTACAAAAAAACCTACAGTTAAAGTCATATATAATGTCACTGTTAAGACTAAATACTTTCACCCAAAGATCAGAAACAAGATAAGGATATCCACTCTCACAACTTTCATTCAGCACTGTACTGGAGATTCTAGCCAGTGTAATAACACAAGAAAAAGAAATAAAAGTCACCTACATAGACAAGACTTGCAAAGGACATGACTGTGTATGTAGAAAATCTAATATAACCTACATAAAAAGCTATTAGAACTAATAAGTTTAGCAAGTTTGCAGGAGACTATATATTAAAAACAAATTTTATTTCAAAATATTGGCAATGAACAACAATTAACTGACAATTTTAAGACAATATTCACGAGAATATAAAAAGTTATCAAATTATATGGATAAATTTGAAAAGATGTAAAGACACAAACAATAAAACACTGCTAAGGGAAATAAAACTCAATTCAAAAGTTATACATATGCAAAATAATAACTATTGATAAAATATTCACTTTTCTAAAACTGACCAATGGATTCAATGTAATCCCAATAAAAATCCCAGCATGCTCTTACACAGTTAATTCAAAAACTGATTTTAAAACACATCGAGAAATGCAAAGCACCTAGAATAGCCAAAATAAAAAAATAAAAAAAACTTTTAAAAAGAACAAAGTTGGAAACTAACACCTGATTTCAAGACAAACTATAAAGTGACAATAATCGAGACAGTGTGGTACTGGCATAAAGAAAAACAAAGAAACAATGAATGAATGAGACAGAATAGAAGGTACAGACACAGACCTACACATATATGAAAAACTAATTTTTGACAGAAGTGCAAAAGCGATTAAGTGAAGAAATGACAGTCTACTCAACTAATAATACTAGAACAACTGTACATCAATATGTAAAAGGAGAGGCAGGGAGAGGGCCATGGCAGGGTTGGGGGGGTGGATGACGAAGACTTTGATTCATATTCACACTACATATAAAAATTAACTCAAAATAGATCATAGCTCTAAATTTAAAACCTAAAAAAAAAAAACAAACAAAAAAAAACCACCTTCCAGAAGGAAATCTAAGAAAAAAAACTTTTGTGACTTTAGGTTAGGCAAATATTTCTTAGATATGACAAAAATATGATTTACAAAGGAAAAAACTGATAAACTGGATAAAAATTTAAAACNTTTTCCTAAAAAAAAAAAAACACAAACACCTTCCAGAAGGAAATCTAAGAAAAAAAACTTTTGTGACTTTAGGTTAGGCAAATATTTCTTAGATATGACAAAAATATGATTTACAAAGGAAAAAACTGATAAACTGGATAAAAATTTAAAACTTCTACTACTTCTTCCACAGATTGGAGTAAATACTGCAAACTATATATCTGATAAAGAACTTGTACCCAGAATACAAAGAACTCCCAAAGCTCAATAATGAGAGATCAAACAACCCATTTTTAAAAGAACGTGCAAAAGATTTAAACAGACACATTACCAAAAAGATATACACAGGACAGATAAGCACCTGAAAAGATGCTCAACATCACTGGTTATCCGAGAAATACAAATTAAAACCACTATGAGATACTATTACTCACCTATTACAATGGTTAAAATTGAAAAGACTGATCATAAGTGTTGGCAGGGATGTGGAGGTGCAGAAACTCTCAAACACTACTGCTGGAAACCTAAAATGGAACCACCACAATTTTTAATGAAACTAAATAGAGCATCAGGATCTGTGGGGAACTGGCTCCAGGATTCCCTAAGGATACCAAAATCCATGGATGCTCAAGTTCCATATACAAAATAGCATAGTATTCTCCCCTACTTTAAATTATCTCTAGATTACTTATAATACCTAATATTGAAAACAATGTAAATGTTACATAAATATTTGCTGGCCTGTGGCAAATTCAAGTTTTGCTTTTCGGAACTTACTGACTTTTTTTTTTTTTTAATTGTTTTCAATCCAGTTGGTTGAATCAAATCCACAGATCCCCCACCCTTGGATATGGGGGAGCCAAAAGTATACACCTGACATATAATCCAACCATTCCACTCCTACATATTTATCTAAGAGAAATAAAAGCATATGCCTACACAAAGACTTGAACATCAATGTTCACAAAAACTCTGTACTAGTCCCAAAGTGGAAATAATACAACTATCCACTAAGAGACAGATGGACAAATAAACAGCAGCATTTACATGCAAAGGAATATCACCAATCAAATAAAAAGGAAAAAAAAAAACTATTATATATGCTACAAGGATGAATCTCAAAATAATTATACTCAGTGAGAGAAGCCAGCTTAAAACAAAAAACTAAAAAAGAGTATATACTGTATGACTCCATTTGTGCAAAACTGTATAAAATACAAACTAGTCTATAGTGATAGGAAGCAGATCAGTGGTTGCCTGGGGAACAGAGGAGGATGAAAAAGGACAGGAGGGAAGCTTTACAAACACAAGGGGACAGAGGAAACTTTGGGGAATGATGGATGTGTTCATTATCTTGACGTGGTAATGGTTTCACAAGTATATACACATGTCAAAACTTACTAAATTATACACTTAAAACATGTGCAATTTACTCTATGCCAATTATATCTCAATAAAGCTGTTTCTAAAAATCTATATCATACAGAACTGTAGAACCTCAAAAAGAGACAAAAATCTTAAAAGCAGCCAGAAAAAGATAGTTTTAATGTAAAGGAATAATCATTATATGACCCTGACTTCTCAACAGCTGTAAAAGAATCTAGAAGTCCGTATATAATGTTTTAAATACATGAAGGTAAACAACTATCAAACATAATTACATCCCCAGCAAGGACAGGAGCAAAATAAAGATGTTCCCAAGCAAAACTTAGGATTTGCTACCAAGACACCCTCACTTAAACTTAAAAGAACTGCCTTATAACCCAGCAATCCCACTGCTGGGCATACACACTGAGGAAATCAGAATTGAAAGAGACATGTGCACCCCAATGTTCATCGCAGCACTGTTTATAATAGCCAGGACACGGAAGCAACCTAGATGTCCATCAGCAGNATATATATATATATATATATATATATCTCAAATGACTGAGAGTTTGCTGAATGAGTAAATGTTTGGATGAATGTATGATTGTGGTATAATAAGAAGTATATTTGGTCTTTGTTTCAGGTTCCTGGCACAAAGCTCTTAAAACCTTTGGAATTTCTCCAGAGTCAGAGGACTGTCCATCATTCATAAGAAGCTCTTTTGAGTACACTTGAGTTTATGCTAATAAGGTGACCCCCCACCCTCATCCCAGATGGTCCTAGGATGGGACTGGTCATAAGGACCTCTGGGAAGGAGAAGAGGGGTGCAACAGATTAATGTCTACAAAAACTCTTAAATAAGATTTGATGAGCTTCTAGGGGTTGGCAGACACGAGGAAGGTGGTTCACCCTAGTTCCTCTCAGGACCCCTTTGGACCTCACCCTATATACCTCTTCATCTGGCTATTCATCTGTATCCTTTATAACATCCTTTATAATCAACTGGTAAATATTGGTAAACATCTCTCTGAGTTCTGTGAGCTGCTCTAGCAAACTAATTGAATGAGAGGAAGGCGCTCTGGGAACCTCTGATTTACACCTAGGCAGCCAGAAGCACAAAGGACAACCTGGATTTGTGATTGGCATCTGAAGTGGGGTAGTCTTATGGGACTGAGTCCTTAACCTGTGGCATCTGACACTAACTCTGGGTAGAAAAGTATCAGAATTGAGTTAAATTTGTAGGACACTCAGTCAGTGCCATTAAAAACTGGAAAACTACTTGATTTTGGACAAAACACATTGGAATGGTAAATGAATGAACACGGTTAGCCGAATGAATAAAGGAATGTATGAATAACATAAAACTTCACTTTGGTTTCAGCCTTCTCCAGGCACTCAGGCACCACTTCATTTATCAGATTAGCCAACAAATTACAGACAGGACAAATCGAGTCTCTCTCTTTTCCCTGGCCACTGTCTGGGAGCAATGAAGTACTCAAGATACAGATGGACAAAGAAGAAGGAGGAGGGACTGAGTCAGATTGATCCCAGATTATAGAAAAGTTAACGGAATAAAGATCATGTATGGAATTATGTAATTATACCTTCCTGCCCATTTCTATTGCTAATCCCCTAGGTGTGGCCCTCAGTACCTACAGTAGAGACGACAAGGTCCTCAGCTGCTCTCAGTGCTTCTTGTACATCCTTGTCCACCTAGAGGTCATCCCATCGTGATACATGGCTGCCGTGCAAAGACTACCTGCCACCCTACTGCTCAAATGATTCAATGGTCACAGCTGCCTTCCAGAATCAAATTCAAAACACCTTAGCCTGACTTTCAAGGCCTTTTACGGACTGATGTTCATGACCCTTTCTCTCACCATTCTTCTTGAAGAATACTAGGCTTTAGTCGGAGAAGACAATGGCACCCCACTCCAGTACTCTAGCCTGGAAAATCCCATGGACGGATGAGCCTGGTGGGCTGCCGTCTATGGGGTCGCATATAGTCGGACACAACTGAAGTGACTTAGCAGGCTTTAGTCAACAGATCCCAGGACGGTTCTCACCTCTTGAGTCTTGTCTTACACTGTTCCCTTCAAGTGTCATTCTACCATCTTTGTTACAGAGTCTGGGGACATTACTCAAGACCCAAATCAAATGTGAACTGTTCCAAGGTGCTTTCTGGTGCAGAGCCAAAAGGAAGATTTTTCACTCCTTATTCTACAACATTCTATTTACAACTCTCTGATGATTCTTAACACATCCTATCTTACGCTCCGTTTGGGAGGCAAATTAGCCTAAGGTTAGGAACACAGACTTTTGAGCCAGATAGACTTGGGATTAAATCCAGGTCTGCCATGTCCTAGTTGTATGAACTAGGTAAGTTACTTAACTTTCCTAAGCTTCAGTTTATTCATCTGCAAAGTGGGGAAAATCTGTATCAGAGGACTGTTCTCAAGACTGAGTGAGAGCATGCCACTAAAATGAAAGTGAAAGAAAGTGAAGTCGCTCAGTTGTGTCTGACTCTTTGAGACCCTATGGACTGTAGCCTACCAGGTTCCTCCATCCATGGAATTTTCCAGGCACAAGTACTGGAGTGGGTTGCCATTTCCTTCTCCAGGGTTATCTTCCCAAACCAGGGATAGAACCCGGGTCTCTTAGTCTAACATACTAAGCTTTGCTCTTTTTCTTTTTCCTGTTTTGCTGTTTAGTTTATAGGTGTGCTTGACAAAAGACAAAACCGTGCAGATGACGGACCTGATTAGTGATAAACATGAAGAAGAAAGCCATGACATTCTCACAACTTCCTCTTGTCGCTGGTAGTGGCCAAGCTGTGACTTCCGTGCCAGGCTGAGCCCGAGGATCTGTGTTTAGCTAAGACTTTCACACCCACAAAAAACAAGCCTGATCACTGCCAACATTAATACCCATTTTCCATGCCCCTAAAGTACATAGCACATAGCAGTAATTATTATCCGAACACATGTTTTACCCCTCTGCCATGGATATAAGTCTCCTGAGGAGAGTATCCATGTTTGAAGTTTCTGCCCTTCCTTCGCTCTCTTCCAGTACCTTGTATGGTAGAGTTTTTCAAATTATGCAAAATAATTTCCAAATCAAGAATTGATGTGATAGGGCTCCCTGGTGGCTCAATGGTAAAGCATATGCCTGCCAATGCAGGAGACGTGGGTTCGATCCCCGATCCGGGAAAATCCCACTTGCCACAGAGTAATTAAGGCCCCCAGGCCACAACTACGGAGCCCACGCTCTAAAGCCTTGTGCTCTGTAACAAGAGAAACCAGTGCAATGAGAAGCTGATGCACCTCAACTAGAAATTAGCACCCTCCTCACCACAACTAGAGAAAAGCCCGCCTAGCAACAAAGACCCAGCACAGCCAAAAATAAATAAAATCATTAAAAAGAATGGATGTGACATTAAATAAGCTGTCATTCATGTTGGGATCACATTAAGGTTCTACAGAATTGTTAGGACTTACTGCATTTGTTAACAATTCAGTGTCTTTCTTACCCCTGGAATATGCTTCACATGCTCCAGATTTTACTAGATGATAATTTCACTTATTAGGAAAGGAAAAAGGCACAGTCAAGGACTGGGAGAACATATCCACAAAACATATATCAGATAAAAGACTTGTATTACAGAATATATATATTTTTAAAAACCCTCTTAAAACTTGACAACCCAATTAAAAGCTGGCAAGAGATTTTAATAGACATTTCACAAAAGATACAAAATGGCCAAAAAAACACATGAAGAAAAGTTCTTCATGAAAGTAAGCAAATTACACGTGAGAAAGGTATATTTCATTTCTTTACAACCATGAGAAGAGCTCAAATTAAAGATCTACCATTCCAGGTGCCGTCAAGGATGCTGAGCAACTAGAACTCTCATATAGTGATGTGGGAATGGAAAATGGGACAACTACTTTGGAAAACTATTTGGTAGGTTTTTTTTTTTTTTTTTTTAACAAATTAAACATACACCTGACACACCACACAGTCATTCTATTGCTTTTGTAGGTATTTACTCAAGAAAACAAACTACATATCCACACAAAGTACACAAATGCTCAAAAGAGCTAGATTTGGGAGGGGAGGGGATGAATGGGGAGATTGGGATTGACATATATACATTATTGATATTTTGCATAAAATAGGTAACTAATGAGAACCTACTATACAGCTGAGGGAATGCTACTCAATGTTCTGTGGTGACCTAAATGGGAAGGAAGTCAAAAAAGAGGGGATATATGTATACATGTAGCTGACTCACTTTGCTGTACAGTAGAGACTAATACAACACTGTAAAGCAACTATACTCTAATAAAAGTTAATTAAAACAAAAAAACAAGCCCCNGATGGGAGGAGTCAGAGGGCATCACCTCTGATGTTTGAGGTCATTGTCCATCTAAAATAGATCTCAGTCCAAAGCTGGGTTGATGGGATGTTGACCAAGTCTGAGCAGTCAGTACCAGATGGACTGGGATCAGAGTCAGCCCCATCTTGAGGGGAAAAGAAAAAGAGCTAGATTTATAATAGTCAAAAGCTAGAAACAACTCAAATGTCTCTCTCCAGGTGAATGGATTAAACAAATGACAATGTGCACTGGAATACTACTCAGTAATACAAAGGAACAAGCCATGATACACTCAAGAACATGGATGAATTTCCGTATCATCATGCTTAGTAAAAAGGAAAGAAAAAAAAACAGCACCAGGCAAAAGGAACACAAACTGTATAAGTCCTTCTCCATAAATTTCTAGAAAAAGCAGGCTCATCTGGAGAGAAAGAAAGCAGGTCAGTGATTGCGTGGAGACAGAGGGAGAGACAGGTTAAAAAGAGGCACAGAGAAGCAATTGAGGGATGATAGAAATGTTTATTATGATTGTGGTGATTGTTTCACAGATATATATGTATGTTAAAACTGATCAAGTGATACACTTTTAAAGTGGGCAGTTTACTGTACTTCATACAACNCAGAGGGAGAGACAGGTTAAAAAGAGGCACAGAGAAGCAATTGAGGGATGATAGAAATGTTTATTATGATTGTGGTGATTGTTTCACAGATATATATGTATGTTAAAACTGATCAAGTGATACACTTTTAAAGTGGGCAGTTTACTGTACTTCATACAACAAACTTGTATGAAAAAAGTACTGATACTTAAAACACTTTACTTAAAACAAAGACAACAACAACAAAATAAAGCAAGCCAGTCACTCACTGGCCAAGTGAGCAAAGCCTGAAGTTGGTCTGAAAGCCGCCCCTGAAAGTGCTGTCTCAGCACAAAGAGAGGCAGGAAGTGAGGCAGACAGGCCTTGGATTGCAGTGGGGAGCACCATAAATGTGGTTAGGATACGACTGGCTTTTTGAGGTTGGCTTCATGGCAAAGCTAATTTATTTGGTGCCCAAGTCCCTGGCAGTCCAATACTCAGAACCTGAGATAGATGTCAGGTTGCATTCCTGTGGCCTTTCTTCTTTTCCTGGGTGTGTTTAACGAAAGAGATATTTGGGTACCCCGATGCGTTCACCCCAAAGCAGTTATAATGGAGATTTCAGCCCTGGCTGGAGGCCTAAAGACACAGATCCTTGAGGGAGAGAAGCAGAGTTTCCACGTGCCTCCAGGCACAGATGTGGAGACTGAGCACAGCACGACCCCAGGGGGCGCCACTCACCGTCCACTTAAAGCGTGTGGTGCCGGTGGAGGATGCAGGAAGGAGAAGGAAAGGGCCACCGGGAGGCTGGATTCCCTGCTCCAGCTCTACCCTCAGGAAGCAGTCATCTTCCCAGCACTCCCTTCATCAAATGTTATTTTAAGAGAAAAGCTTAAAAGTGAAACGTCAGAATAGGCAAGACAGGAAACAGCACTCCTCACTGTGTCCATTCACCCTGCCTCACCCAATTCTAGTCCTCAACTTTACTACCCTGCCCTAGGTCTCTCTGGAAGCCCCTTAAACTCCAGGTGTCCTGGTTTCCCCATCTGCTGGCTGGAGAGACAGTCCTTAGCCTATTCTTCTCATTCAGTTCACACCCACCTGTCCCCCAAAGACTGAACCTCATGTAACTCTGAGAATCCTGGAACAGAGGGGTCACACTGAAAAGGCATGGCCCAGACCCAGCAGGCACAGATAGCTTTATTTGGCTCACATGATATTTAAAACTTAGGAGAGTCCATCTAAAAAATCTAGATGTCTGTCTTTTCCTGAAAAACCTGAAGATCTGGCCTCACGGGGCTCACATTCCCAAGCAATCAGCTGGAGCTGAAGAATGAGCCCCCTTCTCACTTGCCCACAGCCTCCACCTGGGAACCATTCCCTCACTGGGCTCTCTGCATGGATCTGTGTGCAGTGGATCTGCTCTCGAGTCAGCAAGAAGGGGACTTGGACCTAATCTAGTCCAGACCAGCCGTCAGCCAAGGTACTCTGTGACAGGCCCGTAAGACAGCTCCAGCCTGGAAAATTTCTCTTGATGAGAAAACTCATTACTTTTGGGGACACTAGCTGGCAGGATTTCACTACTGGAAAGTCCTTCCCAATCCTCAGTGGGAGGATTTCCCACCCTCGGCCAGGGTTCTGCTTTCTTTCATGCCCTCTCCCTCCATCCCAGCCCTTCAGGCATTGACAGCCTCAGTTTCTTCTATGAAAATCTGAAAGCCCAGCTTCTTTAGTCCTTCCTCATTCCCTGGTGTCTCCAGGGCTTTCCTCTGAACACACTCCACTTTATCTGTCCCATGTGGTGGAGTCTTCCTCCCCGTTTTGTCCTAAAGAGCTGGTCGAATGAATTACAAACACATGTTGCTGCTACACAGCTTTTCTCTAGTGAGCTTTAAAGAGAGGCAGCGTCACCGGGTACTCTAAGCAACAGTAAATATGTCCTCCCAGTTCACTCTCAGCATGACCACGTGGATAAAAATAGACGTCATGNCAGAGACCCTGTTGGGGCTATTACAGAATCCAATGTGTGCACTGTATTAACTGTCCCAATCCAGAAAGATTCTTGTGCCACTGGTCAATATATTGCCTCTCGACTTCAAATCTACCTTCTATGACAGCTGTGCGAGAAACGATCTGGACCCTTAAAAAAACATTTTTCCCTTGCAGATAACATGTTGTTAACAGCGATCAGTAGATGCTAGAGAGACACTGCAAGAGGAAGGCTTTTTTGTTTTTGTTCTCATCCTGGTTTTGGTGTGTTTGCGAGGCAGGCCACTGGACAGATGATCTCTGTCCAGGCCCCAGCAGCAAGCACACGTTCTCCGTCATCCAGCTTCAGTGACCAGCAGCTTCTCCTTAACGCCTTCTCCCTTGGGCAGTTTGGTAGCTGAATGTGTTCCATGAGACACCTCACCAAGAACAGCTTACTGCACCGTGAATTGCTTACCCCACTACCAAGAGCCTCCTCCAGCACAGTTCACTGGTGTGGCACCAAAGCTCCTTCTCTGCCATTCAGTGAGCACACCTATTGCCTTCCAAACAAAGTCAAGATCTCAGCAAGGGGGGAAGCTGGGTGAGGGAAGGGGAGGATCTTCCTTGAATACTCTGTCTCAGCCCAGAAGGGAGTGCTTCCTTGGGAATTCTATCTCTGCCAAGGCTAGAGAATGCTCTTATACCTGCTACTCCCACATTCTTCAGAACACATTTAGAGCTTGCTTTACTTCGCAACAGCCTATCATTCACTACTCCAGTCTCCTGTCTCAGTGAACAGTTCTTTATACTAAAGTTCCATGTGCAGATCACCAGGTGGGTTCTCTCTCTTCTCAGTGAACCTTGGCTAACATAGTTGTGAATCTTAAAATTCGCCTCATTTAGAGGGGTTAGGCTAAGAAATTCCGGACCTGACATAATAGCAGCATCTATGTACCACTTTTTATATGCCAGGCACTGTTTCAAGGGCTTTGTGTATATGAATTAATTCAATCCTGATTTACATAAAAATTTTAACAGAGGAAAAACAAACAGATTCAATAACTTTCCCAAAGTCTCACAAGTAGTAAAGGGCAGAGTTGGGATTCAAACCCAGGTAAATCTGTGACCTCATAATTCTGTGGATGAGGTGGGGAGAGAGTGAGGTGAGAGGAGACAGCACACAGCTCAAAGGCTACTGTGCATCCTCTCCCCACCCAGCCCCAGAACCACCTGCCCAGAGGCCCAGCAGCTCCTGGGGCACAGAGCAGAGACCCTGACCCTTCCTCCTGGAATCAAGTGTTTAGCACAGAGTCAGCCTGGGCATATTCCAGGATTCAGCTAGAATCTGCTGGATCATGACACGTTGGATGAAGGCCCCAAAGCCAGCTGAACCACAGACTGTCCTGTGCTTGGAGCGCTCTGGCCCTGCAGTTATCCTGGGAGCTCCCTGTCCCACCTACCCTCACGTGTAGACACCTGACAATGGCTGACATAAATGACCTCTAGGTCTTTTTCAACTCTAGTTCTCCAGGACTCATCAGAGAGCAAATCTGGTTACCTGATTTCTCTGCCTAACACCTTTTACATCTCTGGGAACCACTGTTTGGAATCTAGCCTATGGACCTGGCCCCACCAGCATCCCAGCCTCTCCCAGGCCCATTCCTGGGTTTATTTTTAGGGGCCAACAACACTGAACTCAGGAGACCCTGTACCTACCACATGGTTTTCCCCACTCCAGGCTCTGGTTGTGATTCCCCTCTGCTAGGAACCCCCGTGCTCCTCACCCCTCCCCAGCCCTGCCCAGCCTTCAAAGACTTAGGTCACGAGGCCCTCCTGCAGGAAGTCTTCCCTGTTCTACCCTCCTGCCCATCCGGGTTGACTGGCTCTCCTGTGTGCTCACATAGAACCCTGTACCTGCACTACCAGAGCGAGATCCCACTGGATCCCGAGTGATGCAGCTGGTACAGTGGTGAAACTGCAGGACCCTGCAGCCAACCACAGCTCCGTCAGTGACCAGCTGTATGACTGGGGTGCAACATTTCGTGTCCTTGATGCTGAGTGTCCTCATCTATAACATGGGGATGTTTATAGTATGTTGGCCATTGAGTTGCTGTGGAGATTAAGAACAATCACGTATGTAAAATGCTTAGGGCCGTGTCTTACCAAAGCAGCCTGCAAAGGAGTCATCATCATGGGTGTCTGCAGCTCGGGGGCTGTGGGTCATGCATGTTGGTGGTCTCGCTTCCTGGAACAGGGGCTGGCCCACAGCAGGGTGTAGTGGGTGAATGAATGGACTCATTCTCCCTCCACTCCCATTAGAGTTCCACCTGCTGCTCTGGGCTCCGGTGCCTTCTGCCATTGCCACATTCACTTTTGTGAGGCACACCTCGTATCTAGCCAAGGTGATCTGTGCAAACTCTATCCCCAGCTTCCCCGCGTCCTGAGCTCCTGCCTTCCAGTCAGAGCCCCTGTGACCCAGCCGTCAGTCCCTGCAGTTACTCTCTGCTGGTGAGTCGGTGACTCTGCCACCTGACAGACTTCAATCCCAACATGGGTGCTTTCACCAAATTCCTAACCTTCCTCAGGGCCACCCTAAAAGTCACCTCCTTTCAGAAATCCTCCTGACCTCCTCCTGGCACCACACGACGCCGGGCTGACCCCGCCCGCCCACCGTGCTTAGGCTGCCCCGCCTCGTGCACCAGGCCGCTGGGAACCTGACTGTGTTCCCTACGGACCAGGAGCTCTCTGCAGGCAGGGGCTGTTTTCTGTACCGATCACATAGTAATACTGCCCCCCACCCCCAAGTCAACAGAATGGGGGCCCAGAAACAGAAATAAATTGTTGAAACCAGGGTAACTGGAACTCAAAAAAAAAAAGAAAAGAAAAGAAAGACAATACAGTTAAGTAAAAGGCAGAATGTAACACATGTTTACTCATTGGTATTCAAGGCTAATGGCTATGTGGTTTTTTTTTTCCCCTTAAAAAAAAAAAAGAAAGGCTGATCTCTTGACAAGGAGAATGGCTTTAGCTAAAGAATACATATGTACAGGGTAATAAGCTAATCCTCCATAGGAAGTAAGGGTTTTCCTCATAAACTAAAGAGGAGGTGAAATAGTTGGAATAGATTAGGACACTCATCTCTGCCTTTGCTAACAGTGTTTTGTCCATCTTCCCACAAACACACTCGTGGCATAAACAATCCGATGAGAAAATGGTCCTCCCAGGGCTGCCATAAAGAATTCCCTCAAACTATGTGGCTTAAAGAAGAAACTGTCTCATACATTCAGTATGAGGCTACAAACTCAAAAGCAAGGCGTTGGCAAGGCCACGCTCCCTCCAAAGCCTCCAGGGATGGGTGAGCCTCTGCCTCATCCGCTGCTGGCAGCTTCAGGCCTCCTTGGTTTAGGGCAGCACAGCTCCCATCTCTGCCCCCGTCTCCATTCGGCCGTCTTCCCTCTCTGTATCTCTCCTCACAGCAGGACACCAGTCAGTTGCACAAGCTAGTCATACTAGACCATGCTGCTCCAGCATGTCCTCATCTTAATCAAATACATCTGCTATGACCCTATTTCCAAGGCAGGTCACATACTGAGGGTCTGGGGGTTGGAGTTCCAACATGTCTTTTGTGCGGGACACGATTCAACCCATAGGAGTCCATTCATCCATTTAATGGGAGATGGGGGTCCCTGGAAAAAGTCCTGCCCAAAGTCACACAGCAATTGAAGGCATTTCCTCCACTAGGAAGAGAACAGAACCAGGGCCTGCCAACCAGTCTGCTGTCTGATTTTGCAAATAAAGTTTTATTGGTATGTCCATTCCTTTATATATTGTCTTCAGCTGCTTTCACACTAAAATGTCAGGGCTGGGGAGATGTGGCAGAGACCGTATGGCCTGTAAAGCCTAAAATATTCTCTGAACTGAAAAAATACATAAAATACGCTGGCCACATTTGGGGGTGGAACTTCTAGAGACAGGAGGAGGCCTAAGCCCACATGGCAGCTCTCTGGGATCTGTTTTTTCCAGTGGAAGCCCTCTCGGCTGTCCTGCTGGGAAAGCTCCTTCAGTATAACTTCCCTCTGCCTAGAGAAATGGCAAAACAGCACGACAATATCCGTGCCGCTAAAGTTGTATAAATTAAATTCTATACGCATTTCCAAGAGACAGAGATTAATTCTAACAGGAAGGTCAGAGAAGGCTTTCTGGGAAAGGAAAGATTTGAGAGAAGCCTGCAAAGATGGGTAGTGGACACTCGAGAAATTCTCTGAGGCCACCCTGAGCAGCAATAGATTACCTAGGACTCTGCTCAGCTAAAGGAAGGGAGCTCCCATCACTGGGGGCATTCAAGCCAATGATGGCTGACCATTTGGCAGGGATGCAGTTGAGGGAGACGGAGCAAGATGAAAACAGATCCCCTTAGGATCGTGGATTCCACAGTGGTAGGCAGATGGATTCTGCGGTCTCATCTCTCATCATATTTGCTCAGAGAGCCACACACAGCAGAGGGGGTCAGCTGGGGAGGGGGCAGAGGAAGAGGAAGAGAGATACACAGAGAGAAGAGAGGACTGAGAATCAGAGGGGCTGAAAGAGGTGTATCACACCCAAAGTCAAAGAGAGCCCCCATCAACCACAAAGGGAAGAAATCCACACCCAGGTTTGTGGCCCCCTTATCTGCTAGAGAGAAGAGAGAGAGAGAGCAAAAGCCTGACAATTAGGGTGAAAACAATCAAATGCCCCTTTAATATCTCTCTTGGCACCCGCGAGCCTTCTTAATGTGCCCTATTGTTTCCTGGCAGGGCTCCACCGCCTCTCCCACTGCCAGGGGAGGGGAAAGCAGTGGCCCAGCCAGAATCCAGGCTGGGGACAGGGAGGTCAGGGGAGGTGCACCCCAGATGTGTGGGGCTGACTCTGGCCTTCCCAGCAGGAAAGCTAACCCAGCAGATGGCAAGATCTGGCAATGGCCCAAAGGGAAGGGCACAGGAAGAGTTCCAGGTATGAAAGCTGACAAGGCTCTTGTACCTCTCCTTGGCTCACGTGCCAGGAAGCTATTATCCCCACTTTACAGGTGAGGAAATGGGGGCCAAGAGAGGTCAAATGACTTGCCACGGGCGTCAATAAAACGGGGTAGTTAAGAGGCAGTTAAGCAAGGTTTGAGAGTCAGGAGTCTGAGTCTGGGTCCCACCATGTGTTTCCTCTGCAGACCTGAGAGGTTACTTATGCTTCCTGAGCCCCTGTTTTGCCATCTGCAAAATGACCACAGGAAGAGCACTTAGCGGCTTCCCAGGTGGCACAGCAGTAAAGAATGCACCTGACTGAACAAGAAGAAGAGCACTCAGTACAGCGGAGAGATAAGATGGGCACAGGGCACAGCAGGCAGCGAGGCTAATGATTAATGGGGGTTACCAGTACTGCCGTGGAGCCAGGGCAGAAAGAGAGAGAACTCTCGGCCCAGGACTGGCCACCACACCCCCACCCTCCAAGCCCCCCCAGCAGCCACCTAGAACCACTAAGGGAGGTTCCTGAAAGGGGCTGGNGGTAGTGGACACTCGAGAAATTCTCTGAGGCCACCCTGAGCAGCAATAGATTACCTAGGACTCTGCTCAGCTAAAGGAAGGGAGCTCCCATCACTGGGGGCATTCAAGCCAATGATGGCTGACCATTTGGCAGGGATGCAGTTGAGGGAGACGGAGCAAGATGAAAACAGATCCCCTTAGGATCGTGGATTCCACAGTGGTAGGCAGATGGATTCTGCGGTCTCATCTCTCATCATATTTGCTCAGAGAGCCACACACAGCAGAGGGGGTCAGCTGGGGAGGGGGCAGAGGAAGAGGAAGAGAGATACACAGAGAGAAGAGAGGACTGAGAATCAGAGGGGCTGAAAGAGGTGTATCACACCCAAAGTCAAAGAGAGCCCCCATCAACCACAAAGGGAAGAAATCCACACCCAGGTTTGTGGCCCCCTTATCTGCTAGAGAGAAGAGAGAGAGAGAGCAAAAGCCTGACAATTAGGGTGAAAACAATCAAATGCCCCTTTAATATCTCTCTTGGCACCCGCGAGCCTTCTTAATGTGCCCTATTGTTTCCTGGCAGGGCTCCACCGCCTCTCCCACTGCCAGGGGAGGGGAAAGCAGTGGCCCAGCCAGAATCCAGGCTGGGGACAGGGAGGTCAGGGGAGGTGCACCCCAGATGTGTGGGGCTGACTCTGGCCTTCCCAGCAGGAAAGCTAACCCAGCAGATGGCAAGATCTGGCAATGGCCCAAAGGGAAGGGCACAGGAAGAGTTCCAGGTATGAAAGCTGACAAGGCTCTTGTACCTCTCCTTGGCTCACGTGCCAGGAAGCTATTATCCCCACTTTACAGGTGAGGAAATGGGGGCCAAGAGAGGTCAAATGACTTGCCACGGGCGTCAATAAAACGGGGTAGTTAAGAGGCAGTTAAGCAAGGTTTGAGAGTCAGGAGTCTGAGTCTGGGTCCCACCATGTGTTTCCTCTGCAGACCTGAGAGGTTACTTATGCTTCCTGAGCCCCTGTTTTGCCATCTGCAAAATGACCACAGGAAGAGCACTTAGCGGCTTCCCAGGTGGCACAGCAGTAAAGAATGCACCTGACTGAACAAGAAGAAGAGCACTCAGTACAGCGGAGAGATAAGATGGGCACAGGGCACAGCAGGCAGCGAGGCTAATGATTAATGGGGGTTACCAGTACTGCCGTGGAGCCAGGGCAGAAAGAGAGAGAACTCTCGGCCCAGGACTGGCCACCACACCCCCACCCTCCAAGCCCCCCCAGCAGCCACCTAGAACCACTAAGGGAGGTTCCTGAAAGGGGCTGGGGCGGGGAGAGATTGGACGGAGTTGCAGCCACTCCTCCGTGGTAGAGGCCTCTTTACTCAGACCCGGGTGGCTGCATTCAGTGAACTGCCCTCACATAGGCTCTCTTTTCCAGAAATGCCCCTGGATGCCTTTGCGGGCCCCCCTCCCAAAGGCCGTTTCTGCTGGGAAAGGCGTCCTTCCTCTCATTTCACAGACTCCTAACACACCCGCTATAACAGGAATGTACATACTGGGGTTCCCTAACATGCCAAGAAACACAGGCAGAGAACACATTAGTTCTAATGAACCAGTGGTGGCCCCTGACACAGCTGGAACAAACTACATTAGACAGGTGGACCTCAAATTCAGAACTGCTAGAGAGACAGAGGCAAGGCAAGTGGTTCCTAGGCTCACACAGAGCGGGAGTCATTCGGGTGGAAGCTTAACTGGGTCTGTTCAAGAGCCTAAGGCTTATATTTTACATTTCCAAGTAACCATATTTTCACTCCCCTGGAAAGTGCATTAGGTTTACACTCAGAAGGACCAACCTCAGCTTACTTGCTCACTTACGCTCTTTGAACTGCAGTTGTCTCACCTGTCAAGTGGGTACCATAAACTCCATCCTGCCTCTACGATGAGACAGAGAACAAACTGAACACAAGTTTTATAAAGCAGGGCTCCCAGACTCAAATGCCCCCAGAGGCCAGTGCAGTTACACGGAAAGGTGCAGAAGCCAGGTTTGAGATCACAAAGTGTGGTGGGGGCGGCGGTCAACTCAAGAGCTGGAGCCTGTCTAGAGCGGCAGCTGCTGCCCAGATGCAGCCACTTTTTGTGATGCTAGACTCTTCCGTTCTTTCCTAAGAGCACGAAAAGAAGATTTTTTAAAATGTGAAGTATTTCAATGTTTTAGGTACTGACAACTTACTAGCATTTAAAAATAGAGACACACAACCATATATGGGCCAGCATTGGGTTAACCACACAAAACACGCCTTTAGGCTATGTGTGGCCCACAGGCCACCAGTTTGCAATCTCCAATAAAGCACCACGTAAGGTGTTTCTTTTTTTTTAAGTAATATAATACAAAGGTGAAATTAAGTAATAAGAAGTTTATAATTACTTTATATCATAAAGTAATAAGTAAAAAGTTCTCTGAAGGAGACAGCCATTAAGGTTTATTACCAATAAAATAACTAGGAATTCAAACTACAGCCCCTGGTGTCCCAAAAACACAGAGTCGCTAACTTTTCACCAAAGTTAGGTGCCAAATTTAGAAACTGGTTATTTCACAAATAGACGTGAGTACACGTACACATTTTAACTGTCAGCAGCGGGCTGATCAATACTCAGGAGGAGACATGCAAAAATTACAGTTTTCAGTTGAACACATACAATGTGCTTCAGCAGCAGGAAGTAATTTTCACACACACTCTGCCACCAGATGTTTCCAACCTGTTCCCTTTAAGAAACCCCTTCCTCCAAAGCCCCACCAGGCCCCTCTGCTCCACGGCCCTGGCCTCTCCTCCTCCAGGAGGTGGACCAGCCCAAACACACAACCCTGGTTAACTAGGCTTTTGGGGAAGCTGCCCAGGAGTGAGGCTCCCAGGTGGCTGTGGGACCTGCTGCAATCCTGCACGGAGGCATCCAGCTCACGGAAGAGCATTCCAGAGCCAACATGAGACCCAAGAACCAGGCTCGTGGGGCTCTCACGATAATCTGCCTCTGCGGTCTCCTCCTGTCTGGAGAAGAGGATGGAGTCATCCAGGGTCAGAGGTCCACTGGGTGGCGAGGCAGCAGGAAGAAGCCTCAGGCTGTGCGCTCTGCTCTGCTCTGGGGAGACACCTGGTCTGGAATCCTGTTTCCATCACTTCCCAGCTCTGCGGCCCCAGATGTGTCACGGAACCTCCTTGCTCATATTCTCATCTTTAAGGTCATTTAATCATAACCATGACACGAGGAAGCGGTGCTGGTTGTGCTCATTTTAGGAGCAAGGAGAGCTGGGCCCGGGAATCAGGGGGCTGGTTCACAACTGCACGTTCTCTCCAGATCAAGGGAGAGGCCCTGAGGGTCTCCATGATGCGACCCTTCCCCAGGAGGCCCTGAGTTTAGTACCTGCCCCCTTTGTGGGCATCTCACCCCATTCCCACAGCAGGATGGCAGAGCACCCCTCTTGGAAGGACAGCAGATCACAGGCACTAACGGAAAGTGGAGCATTAGTGTTCCCAGAGAGTCCTTGCCCCTCACTGCAAAGTGATTTGCAAAGTGCATGGCTCATCCCAGATGCCAATCCCAGACTCTGAGCTGTCTGCTTTTGACACTGTGCCTCTATTAACAGACACCTGAGTCCCTCATGGAGAACTGGCTGGCAACTCAGAGAAAGTGCAGATAAATGCACTCCCCAGGAATAGCTCTTCAAAGCGTTCCTGGGAGGAGAGGAGTGAGCACCTGAGAAGGAAGGCAAGGTCCGCCTTCTGGGGGTACTGACAAGCTGGGGACGTGGGCGGAGAGATTTCCCTACTGTATCTCAGCAGGATCTAGTGAATACAGGCTCCTTGGCCCACCCCAGACAGGCTCAAGCAGGGTCCTTGGGCATGGGCCTTGGAGCCTCCACTATTAACAGGCTCCTAGGGGATGCTGAAGCACCCTGCAATTCCAAAAGACCCGTTCTCCAAGGCCAGGCTTCCTGGACCTGGCCAGCAGTCACCTAGCATGCACACATCACTCACTCACCTGCCTGCTCCTCAGTCCCTCAGCAAATACTTAGGGCAATCAAGAGAGGGTGACTAGAATGGAGGTTCGCTCCTGCTTTCAGGAGCAGATGGTTTGGACAGATCAAAAACGCTGACTGCGCTGCATGATACACTTCCCTAAGGGGCTCAGAGGAGGGACTTGCCTCCTAAAGTTGTCCCAGCAGGGGTGAGGCAGGTTTAGGGTCCAGGCGGCAGGGAAGAAGGGTGTCAAAGGTAAGGGAGCAGGTACATGGAGGTTCAGAGGCTCGGGAACACATGGATAGGGCAGGGAGGGAGAAGCAGACAGATAGATAAGACCATGCCTTCCTGGAAGGGCCTCTGGTCTAAGAGGACAGAGAATGCCAAGGCTCAGAGGAACTAAGGCAGGGTGAGCGACTCCTGGAGGCTGGAGTAACCAAAGAATGCTTCCTAGAAGTGGCTAATATTACCCAGATGGATGCAGAGGATCTGTATTCTCTTCCAAATGAGGATGTAGGTAGGCACAGCCAATGATTACTTCAGATTCCAAAGAGTCAGGCAATGGGGTACACAGAGCAGCCTGTGCATGCATGACCTCCTCCCACCCCTAAATAATAATTAGAGACATATCTGGCCCTGCTCCACTGGTGAAGTCTGTGCCATGAGGCCGACCACCTATCCACCTTCCACACACTGACAAAGTAAGCATCCCTCCCTACTTCTGCCACAGGGAAGCCATGAAGAATGGACCCCTACTCTGAGCCAGGCACTGCCCACAGCAGCACCACGTTGACTGACTGCTTTCTGTACCAGGCCTGGTGCTCAGGGCTCCACCTGTGGTGATGCATTCAACCCTCAGAATGCCCACCCCTATACAGTTAACATGATGCCCATTGTACAGGCCAAGAATCCCTGGCATGGAGGTCCAGTGATTTGCTCAAGGATGGGGATCTGAATCAGGAAGTGCAGCTCCAAAACTAGAGCCCTAGCCACTGCCCCACAGAATCTCAATCTAGGGGGACTCGGAAGTCACTTTGCCAGTGGGGCTTCAGCAGGATAGGGTGAAGGCTCCTCTTCAAGGTCGCCAAGTGACCTTGTGAGCTCATCCTCCACCACCAAGGAAGTTCAGTCTGAGAGCCATGGTCTCTCCCCTCCGCACAGATCTCAGGGTGGAGGGGTAGCACGGAAACCAGGATGTTTGATTGGCCTCAGTTCTGGGTTAGAGACTCATGGGCTCAAATACCAGTTCAACAACCACAGGCTGTGCATACTTGGACAAATATCTGCCCCTCTGTGAGCCTCCGTGCCTTCACTGGTTCCCACCTGTTTATAATTGTGAGTACTTAACAAGATGTACAGGTAAAGGGTTTATTAGTCTAACATCTAGCAGAATAAGTGCTAAACAAACAGTAGCTGCTGTTAATCTTTATCATTAACATTATTATCTTCATTATCATCCACATCATCACCGTGTTGTCGGTGTCATTTCATACTGTGGTTTCTACCATCTGAGAAATCTGAAGACAATTTAGCATCTGAAGCTCAGAATTCTCTCAGAACCCAAGGGAAGGAAAAAAATGGGCCTGATTTTCCCCTTCTCTCTACTATCTATACTCAGCAGAGGGCAGCAAACAGGAACCATCCAAAGATAAGAGAGGAGAGAGACACATGGAGAGAAAGCTACACAGTCATAAATACACACCCACCCATCACAGCAAGCGGAATTGTTTAGCTTCCTCTAGCTTTCAAAGTATGAACACTCCGCCTCCTCCAGCTAAGAGGGGCCAGGCAGAAAAAAAAAAGTGGAAGCTGAAGAGACAGAAGTTCTTTTACAGCTTGAGAGAAATTTTCAATGAACTGCCTTTTAATGGGGGGCAGGGGGATGAGGGAGAAGGACAACTCTGTGAGGGGAAAGGCAGGCGGCTGCAGAACGCATAAGATTAAATAAAGGCAGCTTTTAACTGCTCCTCGTCTTAACCCTCTACTTACATTATGCTGGCAGCATTTGCGCCGGAGCTTTTCCCAGGACACTGAGACCCACAGAGGGAATGTCTCAGCCGGGCTGGCAGGGCTGGGATGAGAACAGGGACCTCCAGACTGCAGGTTCAGTAGCCAAAACTGAGTCCAAGAGGGCAAAGAGGCTCTGCCTCGAGGTTCTGCCCAAATCTGATACCCCAGTAGGGACTGCCTGGGACACAGTGTCAGCAGGATTCTGGAGTTGACAATTGTTGGCTTCATCCCTAGATTTTATTTCCCCTCCTCCCCACAAGAACATCCAGACTCTTGTCCCCAGAAACTGCTCCTCCTGTGATTGGAGTGGCCTTGCCCCACCCCTAGATCCAGAAAAAGTTAGGTCCTTCAGCAGAGCCCTTCCTCCTGACAAGTGTGCATGGTTACATCCAAATTGAGCCAATAACACCTAAGGAGTCTTGCTAGAGTGTACAGGAAACAAGCTTCTACTCTTTTATAAAGAAGATACCAGAAGAGACAGACTCTCTCTCTCTTCTAGGATCTAGGTGTGGACATGAGGTCAGATAGAGCTACAACCATTTCTTTGCTACCTTAGGGGCTCAATCTAGAATGTGAACCTCTAGATCACACCACACCTGAAGTCCACTGCAATGACAGGAATTAATATATCCCATTAAGTGGTGCTAGTGGTAAAGAACCCACCCGCCTGCCAATGCAGGGGAAACTGGAGACCTGGGTTCCATCCCTGGGTCGGGAAGATCCCCTGGAGGAGGAAATGGCAACACACTCCAGTATCCCTGCCTGGAGAATCCCATGGACAGAGGAGCCTGGAGGACTACAGTCCACAGGGCTACAAAGAGTTGACATGACTGCGCACAAGCAGTATAGGTCCTACCTTGGTTCAGCCCACATGACTTAATTCATTCTGTTAACTTCAGCTGACAGAGCCTGACATGGCTCTTAAACAAGACTGGCTCTGTCTGCCACGGGAGCACTAATGGTGCCACATGCTACGCATCCTTTTAATTTCTCTATTGCCCTGCTGGATCCCACTGCCACCTTCAAATTTAATATATTTCACTTACTTTAAAACTGTAAAAATTCAGGAAGAAAATTTACAAAAATAGATTTCTAAACAAACAAACAAACACTTACAACCCAGTAAGTTCCAGCAGATAATCGGTCTCAATAAGTACTGGCCTCCAAAACTGAGACTGATAATCTTGGCTCAAGAGGGATATAATCATAGAGAAGGATCAGTATTAAGAAAAAAATTTTTCCTTGTCAAGGGGAAAAATAAGCGTGGTGAACTAGAAAAGAACTGGGAGAACTGGGCTCTGTCTGCATCCCTCCCTCTAGCAACTGACACCCCTCTCCCAGGCCTCAGTTTCCGTACCTACAATAGACGGGGCTTGGACTAGGTAACTTCTGTAGTACCCTTCCTGCTCTGACATGCATAGATCATTTAGCAAACACATTCTGACTATTTTCCAAGTGCCAAGGCTTTAGCTATGTGCAAGAAGAGGATGTGGTTTCTACTCTAAGACATTTCTGGGAGGGGAGGTCATGAAGCACTCCTTAGCCACAGGAACTCAGGGACATATAGGCTACTTCCGTCCCTGGGCATGAGGACAGAGGTTCTCTGTGAAGCAGGAAGGACTTCTGGGGGCATCAACTCTTCCCTTGCTGACTCTGACACGTATATGGCCTCTGTGTGTGTGTGTGCTCAGTGATGTCCGACTCATTCCAACTCCATGGACTGTAGCCTGCCAGGCTCTTCCATCTGTGGAATTTTCCAGGCAAGAATACTGGAGTGGGTTGCCATTTCCTCCTCCAGGGGATCTTCCTGACCCAGGAATCAAATCCGAGTCTTCTGTGTCTCCCGCATTGGCAGGCAGATTCTGTACCACTGTGCCACCTGGGAAGCCCCATATAAGGCATACAGTTAGATATATGCAAAGTTCAGAGCCCACTGCAAACACCCTCATGAGCATTCAGCTGCCATGGGACATACTTCTGGCTGCCAAGTTTGCCTCAGGGCATTTTTTCAGTGATGAGATCCTGATGCCATCTCTGTGTAAGAGCTGACCGTGGACAAGGTACAATTAGCAAGCAGGATGGTTATCCTTTAAATGGGCCTCTGCTTTTTCATTCCTGATTCCATTATTTGTTATCGTGTCACTGGAGCCAACAGATTAAAGGTTGAACACAGTCTGAGAGAAGGCATTAGAGGATGAACATGTCCCTAAAGCGGTGACCTCATCACAAGTTAGATACAGTGGCCTATTTAAACATGCTTCTACTAGCCAGGTCTTTCCAATATAAGCTTCCAAACAAACTCACAGAACCCCAGGACGCTGAAGTTGGGAAAGACCTAACAAAGTATCTATCCCCTCCATTGCAGATGAGATTCAGCATGCCATAAACTCCACTGAAGTTGCAGCATTTAGAAACAGTTGAGGCAAAGTCTGGGCTTTGAGGAAAAGAGACTGATAGCAATGTCTGCCCTGGCCAGGGAAGGGGAAATGCTCTTCTGACACACACTGACCTTTCCCCTTCTGAATCTAAGCTGTCACTTCACAGATGGAGAATCTAAGGCCCAGAGAGGTTAAACCACTTTCCTGAGATCACATAGTGAGGTTAGGGCAAGAGAGTAAAGTAAAACCCAGGCCTCTGTTCCCAGACCTTCCTCTGCTGGGCTCCCTGGGAACCTGCAAGCCTAGGATGATAAAGGAATGCAGGAAGTCAGATTTGCTCAGGTAAATCTACAACCCTTCCCCAGCAGCATCAGATTTCAGCTGGGCAAGCTGACTGAGAAGGGATTAGCAATCTAAAGGAGCCCAGCCCCTCTGTGGGAAATAAATCACTCCCTGGTGACCTTTCTAGGGTCCTTCACTTCCTGATGGGTAAGGCCCTCCCACCAGGAAGGCAAAAAAAGGGGGCAGGGGGAGGAGGGAAGTTTTGATTTCTCGATGTTCTCAGAATAAAGTTCGGCTCCGACACAATAAGGAAAACATCTTGATATTTGAAAATTAAAGTCATTGGTATTCCATTATCCCACCTTCTTATCCCATTGGTATTCCATTATCCCAACTTCTACTGCAAGCTGCCATTATCCAATGAAGTCATTTTCATAAGAGATTAAGGCTCAGAAATGGGGAGAGACGGCATCATATTTCTTTAACACTGGTTTTTAATAGCTAGCTCCCAAGCCTGGAATGTGACACAGACCAGAGAATTAAACCAAGATGTTAAACAGACTGGGACTAGGAAGGAGAGGCACCCCTCAAATTAAAATAAAGATGGCTTCATGACTGACTTTTCTTGCTTGGTTTTGCAACTTTCCAAGAAGTCAGCTGTCCAACCAAAGGAATGCTCAAATCCTTGAAGCATTTTGTGTCCTTTACAAATTCGCTGCCCTACCTGGCTCCAGTGGTACACCCAGCATAAGCAAGTATGAGTTACGTAGACTTACATTTTAGCAGGTGATAAACCCTCTGAGTTCAAAATCCTGTATTCTTTAATCCAGTGGAGAAATCAAAGAGTTAAAGGACTAAAACAGTGCATATGTTACTATCAGAGAAATCTCCCCCACACCCACAAGGAACACAGTTTTCATTCGGGTAAAGTTTGTTGTCCGACTTCCCTCCACAGCCTCTGTAGTTATTTCTACCTGAAAGATCAGTGAGGTGCTCTGGGATGATTCTCAGCAATTATAAGAGTGACAAGCTGAGCTCAGAACTGGTCAGCTCTGTCGAAAGAACTGTGTGTGCTCCAGATGCCAGATTCCTCAGATAGCAGCCTGACATGGTCTGTGCACGTTCCAGTCCTCTGGGATGTGAGATGGAACCTCAGTGCTCTGAGAAGTCAGCCTCCTCTCTCCAGGCCAGCTGACATTTAAAGGGATTGGGGGCCAAGCCGAGCACTGTGCATCTGCAGGAGTGTGAAACACAAAGGGGCTGTGTGGAAACTTGGCAGAGTGTTCCTGAAAGGCAGCAGACGAGTGCCGAATCCTATAGCACCTAGAAGAGCTGGTCATTCGGGAAACAGCTCCATTCTGCTGCTCCCAGGAGACACAGTATTTCCTCTAAAGCAAAGATCATCAGTTGCTACCACGTACCATCACCACCAAACCCCTTTTCCACTTCTGGCTCCTCTCCCGCTTCATGATATTCTAAAGCAAAAGAAACAAACAAGAACTAGACCTTCCTAGATAAGCCTTTCTGTCCATTTCAGTTACGGGCTCCAAGCAGCGCCCAGCTGTTGCTCCCCTCTCTCTGCCCCAAAGGCTGCCTTACTCCATCAATCCTCTCTTGTGCAAGAGAGTAATTTACTTCGAAAGCTCAGGCCAAACCGGCAGTTAACCTTGACCTTCTCTCTACACATCTGGGTCTATAGAAAATGAAAATCAGGACGTCTCTGGCATCCACAGCAGATGAAATACGAGGGCTTTCTCCGGGCAGAGGCAGAATGTCAGGAGCTATTTTAGAACTGGTTACAGCTATTCCAAAGGAGAGTATGCACTTGGGCAGGACAATGCCCCCTTGATCTGGGGCTGTGTCCAGGATGGAGCCCTCACAGCTAGGGATGCTACAAAGGGCTCCTGCCTCAGGAAAGGAAAACAAAAGTGGTTGTTGTCCTCCACACTGACTCACTTATGGTATCACTGGACCAGAGACCACATCTCACAGATGGAGAAAGGGGAGCCCAGGTAGGGAGATGGGAGGTGGTCAAAGATACACACAGCAAGTTAATAGTAAAGCTGAGGACAGAACCCTGACCTCCTGCCCCTGATGCTGCTCCAGGGTGGGAACAGATTTCATGCAGGGAAAACCCATACGGATACAGAATTTAAGAGAGAGGGGTCTAAGTCAGTTGTCAGGGTTTGAACTGGGGGTTTAGGAAGGGAGTTGGAGGCTTTGGTTTCCAAACAGGAAGATCTCCCAGAAGGAGTAACCAGGTCCTCCAGGATGGTTTGCAACAATTACCAAAACGACAGACTGCCCTCAGATTGGTCAGCCCTGTCATAAAGAGCCCTCTGTACATAAGACTGCAGCCTGAACCTGGGAGGATAAGGGCAAACCATCCAAAGTCAGTCTCTTCCCCTGTCTGCCAACCATCACTCAAGTTCAACCCTGATGCAAAATCATCTACTTGCCATGGGATAAAACAAATTCCACAAGAAAAACTGCAATGTCCCGCTGTGTGAAACAATTCACGCATATATATCCTGACTGGCACCTACTGAGCCAGGAGCTGGGAGAGTAGGAGTAATGTGACAGAGTTTTTGCTATCAGTCTATATGTACTCATCTCTCTCTCTCTCTNCACAGAGTTGGACACAACTGAAGCGACTTAGCAGCAGCAATTTCTACAACAGGGTTTTTAATTCCATAATATTCCATGATCATTCTCCTATCTCTTTCTGTCTATATTTTATGCCTTACTCTTTTCATGTAAAATATACTATAAAAATATTCATTTTATGTATATAGAGATCTCCATGTCGTATGGATGAAGGTAATCTCTTAATTGAAACAGTTTTGCAAGAATTGACTCTTATTACTTTATCCAGCACAGATAACTATGTCTTATAGTAGGCAACAGAGCATAAGCTTAAGAACAATGTTCCTACATCTCATATATCAACAAATATGTTAATTTTCTTTATTTTTTATGTTTAAGACTAGATAATATCCAGCTGATCTATTTACTCAGTCATGCATTTTATAATAAGGCATCTGGATATACATACAGAGCTCAGTGATCCGCTCTGTTCACTCAGGAAGCTAAGCGACCTCTCAGCCTCAGATCTCGTTTCTCAGAGACTGTAATGGTCAGAACAACCAATGTTATACCGTGGTAACTAATGACTCAAAAACCTCAGCTTCTTTCAACAAAACATTGTTTCTAAGTCCCATTAAGTATTTCTAACCAATCAACTGCCTCTTTGCTCTGTGTTCTGACTCCCAGGCTGATGAAGAAGCCTCAGTCTGTAGCAGTGGAGAAATAGCACTCNGAGGAGCCTGGTAGGCTGCAGTCCATGGGGTCGCTAAGAGTCGGACACGACTGAATGACTTCACTTTCCCTTTTCACTTTCATGCATTGGAGAAGGAAATGGCAACCCACTCCACTGTTCTTGCCTGGAGAATCCCAGGGACGTGGGAGTCTGGTGGGCTGCCATCTATGGGGTCACACAGAGTTGGACACAACTGAAGCGACTTAGCAGCAGCAATTTCTACAACAGGGTTTTTAATTCCATAATATTCCATGATCATTCTCCTATCTCTTTCTGTCTATATTTTATGCCTTACTCTTTTCATGTAAAATATACTATAAAAATATTCACTTTATGTATATAGAGATCTCCATGTCGTATGGATGAAGGTAATCTCTTAATTGAAACAGTTTTGCAAGAATTGACTCTTATTACTTTATCCAGCAAGATAACTATGTCTTATAGTAGGCAACAGAGCATAAGCTTAAGAACAATGTTCCTACATCTCATATATCAACAAATATGTTAATTTTCTTTATTTTTTATGTTTAAGACTAGATAATATCCAGCTGATCTATTTACTCAGTCATGCATTTTATAATAAGGCATCTGGATATACATACAGAGCTCAGTGATCCGCTCTGTTCACTCAGGAAGCTAAGCGACCTCTCAGCCTCAGATCTCGTTTCTCAGAGACTGTAATGGTCAGAACAACCAATGTTATACCGTGGTAACTAATGACTCAAAAACCTCAGCTTCTTTCAACAAAACATTGTTTCTAAGTCCCATTAAGTATTTCTAACCAATCAACTGCCACTTTGCTCTGTGTTCTGACTCCCAGGCTGATGAAGAAGCCTCAGTCTGTAGCAGTGGAGAAATAGCACTCATTAAGGTTTGCTAGGAAGAAAGCATTGCCTGTTCTTTACGTTGGCCAGAGCAAGTTGGAAGGCTAAGACTTGTGTCAGTGAGATGACGAAGGTATATTTTTGGTATAATGATGGACTACAGTCTGTCTTTCAAGATATGAATTCTATGTCTCTTGCTCTAATCCAGAAGGCAGAGCATTCACATCCCTCATTAAGGGTATCAAGCCAAAATCCCAATAACCTCTGCCATCACATGTCAGTCTCTACATCGTCTGGAACTGTGTCCTTTTACTAGAGACCTATGAACTAAAACCAAGTTAGGTACCTCATCCACTCTGTGTTCAGTGGGGTAACAGGAAAAATATAACTACAGTAAAAGCTCTCATTTTGAAGAAACCAGCCTTCACTGGTCTGTGATTCCCCCAAACCTGTTGGGCAGTATTTGAGTGTTTCTATTCTAAGGGTGGGAGATGCTGTTTAGGCTGTCACTGTATATTTTGTCTCCAAGTCCGCCCCTTGCCCTACCAGCACGGCTATTGGTTCTACTTTTTGAGATGTCTTTCCTTTTTCACCATCTTACTTTGAGAAAGACATTGATAAAATGCCTTCCCTGAGGTCTAAGATAGACCACTCATTCTGTTCCTCGTGTTTAGAAGTTTGGAAATCTAATATTTGTTCTACATTTGGAATAGTCAAACTCTCTTTGGGACAACACTGATGACTATTAGAATTACCACACACACACACACACACACACAGATTTTATATAGTTATTTGTTTTACATATAGACTCTGATAAACTTAAGAGCTATTTCTACCTGTCTTTTGTCTTTCACTTTATACGACATAACATTTGAAAAGCATTGAGAAATCAAATTGTGCAGTTAAGTTTTCCCATAGACACTATTTCTTACCAATTGGTCACTTGTCCTACAGATTAACATAAATAATGTATGGTGTCTCATGGCATAGTCAATCTGCTCACTGACTTTTTTACTCATCAGCTGCTAGAAGGTGAATCAATATTCCATTAGAGCCCACACACTGCTCTTCCTTCTGTCTACCTATCAACAAACAACATGTCTAAGCCATCTTATAAGCCATCATCAACCAGTCAACATACCTCCTTACTGTGAGCCAGTAGTAGTGCCTGCAAAACATTTACTTCCTGAAACTATATTTTCATATAATATAATCACCCTCATTGATCTTTAAGCATGTTCTATGTAATTTGACATTTTAAAGTATATATGTGCAAAGTCACTACAGTCGTATCTGACTCTTTGTTACCCTATGGACTGTACTCACCAGGCTCCTCTGTCCATGTCCTCTTCTCCAGGCAAGAAGTACTGGAGTGAGTTGCCATGCCCCCCTTCAGGGGATCTTCCCAACCCAGGGACTGAACCCACATCTCTTATATCGTCTGCATTGTCAGTGGGATTCTTTACCACTAGCACTACCTGGGAGTCACTTTAAAGTATGTATTAGCAACTAAATGCAACTTTCTAGGCATGCTTGGATCTAAATAAATGCCCTCATTTTAAATAATTTTTCTTCATTATTTTGACAATTATGCATTCATGTTTTTTTTCCAGCTGCATTCCTGAACTGATTTTTAAAGAGGTTATCTAAATTGCCTACTTTTTAACTACTCATTAAACATAATAGCTATATATCCTTGCTATTAATACTAGACATGCATTTATATTTTTTACCACATGACTCATGAAATTTTGAAAAGGACATAGCCAGGGATAAGATCAGTGGCACCTACTGGAAACCACCTCTACACATTGACACTTATCTATTAATCATTTCTTTGGGTTGAGTTTTTCAATCAGCTACTAATCCATCATTTTGATCTTACACTTTTCTAAATCTTGTCCACAAATGCCTAGTCTGACATGATTTGTTCCTTGTGGGTCTATATTCACCTCCTTCTCTAAGGAATCATCTTTCAACTTTATCGATGTGTTCCTTAGAAAGTGAGGCAGTGTTATTCTACAGGCAGTAGAAAGCAGAATCTTTGTACAACTTTTTGAAGTATAATCATTATTTGTCAAACTTCAAACCTGTAGTACTTCTAAGTTTCACCATTTTCCTCAAATGTTTTCAAGTGTGTGCTCATGAACTAATTTTCAAATTATCTGAGTAACTTGAGTACGTGTCCATATGCTTTAGTAGGCATACAAAATAGTTATGTGTATTACTAAAATTCTCTTCACTTCCCCCTTGTCTCAAAGCTTTTGTTTGTTGTTTGTTTGCCTTTTTTTTTTTTTTTAGGTATCATACTTAATTTTTTTCTCTTTTTTTAATATAAATTTGTTTATCTTAATTGGAGGTTAATTACTTTACAACATTGTATTGGTTTTGCCATACATCAACATGAATTCGCCACAGGTATACACATGTTCCCCAACCTGAGCCCCCCTCCCTCCTCCCTCCCTGTACCATCCCTCTAACTAATGCTCATTTCTATTTGTCTCTGACACTAACCCTAGAAGCTGATCCTCATTTTCTCAGTTGTTTTTCAATGGAACAAACCCCTAATCATGTATTTCCAGTCATTGCTGTAATTATACCTAAAACAGTCATTATTTTCCCTTGTCATCCTTATAGTCAGTTTATTTGCTGAATTTTGTTAAACTAGAAAAGTATGAACTTTCAGGTTTAAATGTCACAAAATTTTAAAGGTGAGAAGGGAAGACAGGTCTCATCTTGGAAAGAACAGTAAATGTGGGTTCAAATATAATCAACTCCAAAGTTTCTAGTACAATGTAATAAGATTTTTTTACCTGTAGCTTATTCTACTAAAATTATAATTATTTTCTAATATAACATGCTGTATCAATACTTAAACAATGTAAACTGCCTTAAAGCACTGTCTAAATGGAAAATATAAGCATCTTGTTGTTGTTATTACTGGGTAATATATAGTTGGTATGAGAAGCAAAGATGGGAAAAGAACAGTGAAAGCAGCACATTGAAAACTGAAAGAGGAAATGCATCGCATATACTGAGCCTGTGCCACTGATTTAGCCCATTATGCTATTAACGTTTGGCAATAGACTGTCCATCCTTCTTTAGTAGTTAAAATAAGTCAATGATAAGCGAACCAAGAAGAGTCAACAGTGGCGTGAAGTGATAGTGAAAGTTAGAATATTTTTATAGTGTCGGGAAATGGATGGGGAAACAGTGAAAACAGTGTCAGACTTTATTTTTCTGGGCTCCAAAATCACTGCAGATGGTGACTGCAGCCGTGAAATTAGAAGACGCTTACTCCTTGGAAGGAAAGTTATGATCAAC
>SJYV01042098.1:124878-140159 GCA_006410875.1 Neotragus pygmaeus
TGTGTGTGTGTGTGTATGCACATTCATGCTTGTGTGTCCCTTAGCTTAGTCCAAGTTCTGAATAAATATGCTTATTTCTATCTGTTCTGGATACTTGGGGTAGGGGGGACTTACCAGGTCTGTACACCTTTTCTCCCTCCTCAAAAAATAAATGTAAAAGGAAAATTATCTTGAATTTTGCTTCCTCTCTCAGCCCTCCCCAGAGATAGACAAGGTTGGTGAAGATGAAGATTGATGAGATGAAGGAGGGACCCTGAGAGTTCTCTTTTGGAAAGTTTGACATCCCTTCTCACATGGAAATGACCTGTCTGTTCAGCTGGCATTTGTCCTAGATGTAGCATTAATAATATAAGGAGTGTTTGGCTGGAGACCTAAGCTGTACTGTCCAAATAGTTGTAATTTTAATTAAGCTGACACCTTGTTCTATTTTTATGATTCCTATACCTTACTTTCTACTTGATTCCAAGCTAATAGAAGAGAGAAGAATGTAAGTATTTTAGATTTGTAAATCTCATTATTTGACAAAGATATATCTTCTTTTCTTTGTATCCCTTATATTAAGATTTTCTGATTGAGGCCTGGGTATATAATCACATAAAGCCCCACTAGAAACTTATTTACCAGAGCATTTGGGTAGAAAACAATCTTTCTGCTACTGCCATGCCAGGAGATTAGGAAATGTGGTTACCAGTGGAGCAGAGCTTATCAGAGAGAAAGGGAAAGCAGCACAATCTTCATGAACGCGGGTCAAAGCTGTGTATACCTCTGTTGATTTTACTTCTATTTACCTGTGCAGAGGAACTTTCATTCTTTTGTAGACTAGTTTGAATTGGCTTTGTGTTATTTGTAACAAAGAGAGGCTTCTAACAGAAGTAACTATAAACAAGGAATGTCACCCGTATGACACTGGCTGTGTTGAAGGTAGTCCCTGACAATGTTCCTATTTTCAACTAAATAACTGCAAATTCATGCTTTGCAGTGGCAAAACATCTACATGAATTTTTACCTATTTTGTTCAGTCTTGTTCCATTATTGAGTACCCAGTGCCATCATTAAATAACTTCTTCATTGTTTTTTTTTAAACAGCTCTTTGGGGAAATGATTCATTTAATGTATGATCTGCACATTAAAGTATGTGATTCCCTGTATAACAAGTATATGTAAATATATTTACAGTTGTGCAAACATAACCATGATCTTATTTAGAAATTTTTCATCATCCCTCCCCTGAAAATCTTCATACCTACTAGCAGACAAGCCCCATCTCTCTCTAACTCATTTCACAGGCCAGACCTAGGGAAAACAAAAACAAAAACTAATATACTTTCTGTCTCTATTGACTTGCTAATTCTGGGCATTTCATAGAAATGGAGTCATGTTTCAAGTCACCTTTGACATAGCATATGTCAGTACTTTATATCTACATTGTTATTTATCCGTCTATCAACTGGTGGATGTTTAAGTTGTCTTATTTTTTTGCCTACTAGAAGTAACACTGTATGAACATTCACACACAAGCCTTTGTGGGGCATGTTTTTTCACTTCATTTGGACAGATAACTGCTGCTAAGTCACTTCAGTCGTGTCTGACTCTGTGCGACCCCATAGACAGCAGCCCACCAGGCTCTCCCGTCCCTGGGTTTCTCCAGGCAAGAACACTGGAGTGGGTTGCCATTTCCTTCTCCAATGCGTGAAAGTGAAAAGTGAAAGTGAAGTCGCTCAGTCGTGTCCTACTCTTAGCGACCTCATTGACTGCAGCCTACCAGGCTCCTCCGTCCATGGGATTTTCCAGGCAAGAGTACTGGAGTAGGTTGCCATTGCCTTCTCCAAGGACAGATAACTAGGAGTGGGATTCCAATGTCATATTGTAATCCCATTTCATCTTTTGAGGAACTGACACATTACTTTCCAAAGAAGCTGCGATGTTTTACATCTTCATGAGTAACATAGAAGAGTTCTGGTTTCTTCACATATTCTTTTATTATTATCTGTCTTATAGGCATCTTTGTGTTTATGAAGTGATATCTCATGTTTTTGACTTGATTTCCCTAATGATGTTGAACATCTTTTTATATGCTTATTGGCCATTTGTGTATCTGCTTTCAAGAAATATCTGATCAGATTCTTTGACCAACTTCTATTTTTCTTTATATTTTAATTACTTCATTGTAAGAGTTCATATATTGTCAAAATGCAGGTCTCTTATCAAATATAAAATTTGAAAATATAGGTACTATATCAAAAATGTATTTCTAATTTTAAAAGATGATTGTTTAAAGAAAAAAAATTGTGACATATGTAGAAATATAAATTTATGAACTGCATCACATATGAAGCAATAAAATAGTACAAAACAGAGAGAGGCAGAATAAAAGTATAAAGTTTGTTTCTCACACTACAGGTGAAATTGCATATTTTTTTGAAGAAATACTATCATAAGTTAAGATTTATAAAAATACTAGAAAATTTTCTAAAATTCTAAAACTATCCTTTAAATAGTGACACAATAAAAGACCAATGGAATTATTAAAAATAAAACAATTTTATGGAAAAAAAGGCAAGAAAAGCAAAAAAAAAAAGATGAAATTACATGATGTCCCNACTTTTCTTGAAGAGATCTCTAGTCTTTCCCATTCTATTGTTTTCCTCTATTTTTTTGCATTGATCACTGAGGAAGGTTTTCTTATCTCTCCTTGCTATACTTTGGAACTCTGCATTCAAATGGGTATATCTTTCATTTGCTTCTTTGCCTTTCGCTTCTTTTCTTTTCACAGCTATTTGTAAAGCCTCCTCAGACAACCATCTTGCCTTTTTGCATTTCTTTTTCTTGAGGATGGTCTTGATCCCTACCTCCTGTACAATGTCATGAACCTCCGTCTATGTTCATCAGGCACTTTATCAGATCTAATCCTTTGAATCTACTTGTCACTTCCACTGTATAATCATAAGGGATTTGATTTAGGCCATATCTGAATTANGGTCTTGATCCCTACCTCCTGTACAATGTCATGAACCTCCGTCTATGTTCATCAGGCACTTTATCAGATCTAATCCTTTGAATCTACTTGTCACTTCCACTGTATAATCATAAGGGATTTGATTTAGGCCATATCTGAATTATCTAGTGGTTTTCCCTACTTTCTTCAATTTCAGTCTGAATTTGGCAATAAGGAGTTCATGATCTGAGCCATAGTCAGCTCCAAGTCTTATTTTTGCTGACTGTATAGAGCTTCTCCACCTTTGGCTGCAAAGATTATAATCAATCTGATTTTGGTATTGACCATCTGGTGATGTCCATGTGTAGAGTCTTCACTTGTGTTTTTGGAAGAAGGTATTTGTTCTGACCAGTGTGGTCTCTTGGCAAAATTTTGTTAGCCTTTGCCCTGCTTCATTCAGCACTCCAAGGCCAAATTTGCCTGTTATTCCAGATATCTCTTGACTTCCTACTTTTGCATTCCAGTCCCCTANGATAGTGGAGCTGGACACACACCACTGTCTCAGAGACCAGAGACAAGTGCTCAAGCTTCCTAGACTGTGAATATTGAGGAAGGAGGAGCAGGAGTTGGAATTCGAGTCTTTTAGGACAAACGACTTCTTCATTTTCTTGAGGAGAGAATTCAGGCTCAGAAAAGGGAAGTCCACAGGCTCAGAAAAGGGAAGACTGTGACTTGTCCACAGTCACAGAGCAGTAGTGAAAGAGTCTAGGAGGAGTCCTGGTGCCCTGAGTCCTAGGACCTTCATATGATGAGCGGTCACACATCTGAATAGGTGTGAAGGGCTTGGAGAGGGATGTGGACATTTCTAGGAACCCCTGGGATCATTCACCTTGTGGTAGATGCCACAGTCTGCAAGCCCAGGTGGTTCTGTCTATCCCAGACATATACCTAACACTTGGCTCTGGGCCTCATAATATCATTGCATCAGGCTCCTGGGTCCCAGGGGGCCAAAGAGCTCGAAGACATTGTTGTGGATTGAATTGCATGCTCCCCAAATTCACATGTTGAAGCCTTCACTCCCCAGTACTTCAGAATCTGTATTTGGAGACAGGGCCTTTCAAGAGGTAATTAAGTTAAAACGAGGCTGTTAGAGTGAGTCCAAATCCAATGTGATGGGTATCCTTCTTAGAAGAGGAAATATGGACCTTCAGAGAGACACCCAGGATATGTGCACAGTGGAATGACTATGTGAGGACACAGTGAGAAGCAAGCGAAGAAGGGAGGCCTCCGCAGAAAGGAAACCTACCAGCGCCTTGATCTTGGATTTTTAGCCTCCAGAACTATGAGAAAAGAACCTTTTGTATTTAAACTACCCACTCTGTGGTATTTTGTTATGGCAGCTGCCACAAGCAAATACTGACACCAAGTACTATGGAGAACAGTTAGGAGTGGGTGATAGGCTGATTTGTGTTGATGTATGGCAAAAACATTCCTGGGAGAAGGAAATGGCAACCCACTCCAGTGTTCTTGCCTGGAGAATCCCAGGGATGGGGGAGCCTGGTGGGCTTCCGTCTATGGGGTCGCACAGAGTTGGACACAACTGAAGTGACTTAGCTTAGCAGATGACAAAAACAACATAGTATTGTAAAGTAATTAGCCTTCAATTAAAAATAAATAAATTTTTAGGAAAGGGAAAAAAGAGTGGGTGACAGTCTGATAACAGAGACAAACAGAAACCAAGGGAACAAGGAAGGGTGGGGATGAGGGAAACTGATGCTGAAAATTGGGTGGAGGAGTGGGAGGAGCTTGAATGAGCAGATAATCAAGGCAGAAAAGTTCAGTCAATGACCAGCTTTCTACAGTAATCACCCGATTTGTATGAATATTTTAAAGTTTTATATTCAGTGAAGAGGTGTACACATATGGTCACAAAATTTAATTTCAGAGCACTTATAATAAACATTAACTGTCCTCTCCCCTAGCACCAACCATCACCTATGTCCTATTCCCTACAGACCAACGTTTTTGAAACTCTTTCTGCTTTTAGCTTTGGCTAACATTTATTGCCCACTCCAGTACTCTTGCCTGGAAAATCCCATGGACAGAGGAGCCTGGTAGGCTGCAGTCCATGGGGTCGTGAAGACTCGGACACAACTGAGCGACTTCACTTTGACTTTTCCCTTTCATGCATTGGAGAAGGAAATGGCAACCCACTCCAGTGTTCTTGCCTGGAGAATCCCAGGGACGGGGGAGCCTGGTGGGCTGCCATCTATGGGGTCGCACAGAGTTGGACACGACTGAAGCGACTTAGCAGCAGCAGCAGCAGTAACATTTACTGAGTGCTTGCCACGTGCCAAGCCCCGGTGCTAAACCTTTTATATACATTGTTTCCCTAAGTGCTTACCACAGCCCGGTGGGGTAAGCACCAACTGTATGCCCAATTTACAGGTGGGAAAAGTAAAGTGTAGAGAAGTCATCTGTCCAAGTCACACGGTTGGGAAGCAATGGAAATGGAATTTCATCTCTGGATGCTGGGCTCCAGACATCTGAAAGCTCTTACTCATCATCCCCTGATGGTTCCTGTCAAAGCTTTATTACCCGTGCTCCTTGATTTATCAACTCTAGACAGTATCTATTGATTTCTTAGTGTGATTAATGAGAATTTAGCTCACTTATTCCTTCCGTCTACAAATCTTGGAGAGAACATGTTGCCATATTCAGTTCTGTTGTGGGTAAATTTGGGGTTTTGAATAATATTCATTAAACTCAATCCCCTGTGCCTACTCTACAAACATTTGTTGATGGGCTGTGTGGGGTCATCTGTGAGTTGGGTGATGGAAAGACCATCCCAGATTTTCTTCTGATTCAGTCTTATCCACTGTAGCACCCAGCAGGTGCTTGATAAGTATCTGTGCAGTGAATAAACACAGAGAGACTCAGTACCAAAAGTGGGAAGTGACCAGACAATCTCAGCCAGGGGAAGGGCGTGATAATGACAGCTGGCAATGTCAGCCTGACTTCTTTCGAGACACAGCCTCCAGCCACCAAGGGAACAAGGAGCTATAAAATGGAAATTGAGGGGAAAAGCCTTCAGAGCAGCTGTCAGGAAGCACCCCTCCCTTACCTCGGCTGAGACAGGGATGACCTCACTGCAACTTTGTCTGGGCTGACACAGCTGGGTCTGTCCTGCTGGCTTGCTGGAGACCACCAGGGCACTCACACGGGCCTCTGGCCATCCTCCCCTCTTGTGGGAAACATGGAGTTTTATGTTAGCACCGGTTCCATAGTGGGCTTTCCAAAAGGGGTGTTAGGGGCTGCATCCTGGGGAAAATTCTCACACAGACTAGAGAAGCTGGGCTGGCATACCTGTGAAGAGTCCAGCAGGTGAAGCCAAAGACCACCTGTCACAGGGCCTTTGATGCTGTCCTTCTGCCCATAATGCCCCCTCCCCATGGGCCTAGGTAGTTCGTTTATTTAGTTGGCTGTACCAGGTCTTCGTTGTGGCACTCGAGATCTTTCATCTTACTTGTGGCATGTAGGATGGGGTGCCCTGGCCAGGGACTGAACCTGGGCCCCCTGCACCAGGAGCATGGCATCTAAGTCCCTGGACTACCAGGGGAGTCTTGGCCTGGCTAATTCTTACTATCTTTTGCACCTCAGGACAGAGCACACGGTCTTAGGGAAGACTTCCAAATCCCTCAGACTGGGTCACATGCCCTATCGTAGATTCTGTAAGTCTTTCTCTCTATAGCACTTAGCACAGTTGTGATTTACACGTACTAGAGTCATTACTTGTATGAGGTCAATCTTCACCTAGATTGAACCCATCCCTGCTCACTGCTATATCCCCAGCACCTAGCCCAGCACCCAGCACAGAGTAGGTACTCAGTAAGCATCTCTTGAATGAATGAAAGAGTGAAAGAATGAATCTTAATCAAACTCCTTAAAACAAACAGTCCATTTATGGGAAGTTTAGCCTCCTCAAAACACAGAACTGTTTTTGCACCTGGAAAAAAGAGGATGGAGTTTCAGACCCTAACCACTCTCATTCAGGCTTATGATTCGCCTATTGAAAGTGGAGTGACCTCTGTTGATTCCCACCGACCTTGGGGGACATCCCACCCACCCCTTCCACATCCTTTCTCTTCATTGCTCCTGCCCTCTCCTGTCAATCTGTCACCAAGGCTGATCTCTTCACCTCCCACCTCAGTGATTCTCAGCCCTGGCTGCAGCTAACCGACCACATATCTGTAAACATACAGATGTCTGAGTTTCTGATTCAAGGACAGTAAGCAGTCTCCTCACCGGTCTCTCAGGGCTCCAGGCTTGGGGTCCCCAAACCATTCCTCAAACCATGAAGCAGCTGCTAGAGACATCTTTCTAGAATGCAAGCCTAATCATACCATGCTCCTGGGTGTAACTTCCCCCTGCCTCCCACTGCCTTCAGGACAAACCTCAAATTCTCAGAGAGCCTTCCAAGGCCCGTTTCCTTCCCTGGGCTCATCTCCTTGTTGGTCCTTGGCCTCCTCACTCACACTCTGCTCTAACATGGTGGCATCCTAAGGGCCTGAACAGCTGGGTCATGTTCTTTCCTTCCTCTGAGTCTCTGCTGCCTTGTCCAAGGTCAAAGAAAAATTTATTCTGACACTTGTTAAATTAATAAGGAAGACTTTACTGAGAACTGTTGCAGTAGGAGAGAGAGCTGGGGTTCAACTCACGATACGACAGACAGCTGGAAATTTATAGACAATAAGCAGAGCAAAGGGATCAATAGATGGAAAATTACTAAGAGGAGACACCAAGGGTAAGGGCTAAACTGGCCTAACCAGATTCTTGCTCAAGTCAGGCTGAGGGCTTAGACATCAAGGGTGAAGGATAAGGAATTTGACCAGATCTCAAGGGTGTGAGGATGACTTAGCGGGATCCTTTGCTAAGATTGAGCTGTGTGGCCCAAAGACAGGTGTGGGGGGAGGGGCAAGGTCATGGCCTAGTCAAGAAGAGGGCTAAGAGGAGCCTGATGAAAGTTTTGTCAAGGAGAGCGCCTTGGTCGCCAGCAACCCTTCACTGTGCTCTGCTCTGCCTCGGACAGTACCTGCTTCCCCAACTTTCCACAGAGGTGCCTCTGAGAGGTCTTATCTGACCCTCCTCCATCTGTCCTAGGTTAGCACTTATTACATCCAAGTGTATCTACCTATTTACTAGCCTGCTCCTGAGCTTGACTGTGAGCAATTTGAGGGCAGAGGCTGTATTTTGAATCCCCAGTACCTAACACTGTTCGAATTTCAATAAATATTTGTTGAATGAATACAGCTTGATGAACAGGATCTCATGGACCACTGTTCTGCTCAGAAACAATCACTGACTCTCTTGGCCTGCATCAGTGGTTTTCAGCCTTCAGTGAGCATCAGAACCATCAGGAGGGTTTGTTAGGCACAGTGTTGGGTCCCCCTCCAGAGTTTCTGATTCAGTAGGTTGGACTGGCATGTCTAACGACAGGTGAAGCTGCTGCTGGGTACTTTGGTAATCACTGACCTATAGGAGTGGAGCTGANGAACCATCAGGAGGGTTTGTTAGGCACAGTGTTGGGTCCCCCTCCAGAGTTTCTGATTCAGTAGGTTGGACTGGCATGTCTAACGACAGGTGAAGCTGCTGCTGGGTACTTTGGTAATCACTGACCTATAGGAGTGGAGCTGATATCATCCCCAGGTGAGATGCACACACTCTTTTTAAAATCCAAAGATAAGAGGATGAAATAAGCAAATTTCAGGTGAGGCGTGAAGCAGATATGATCTCATGATCCAGGTGACCTCCTTCTCTGCCTAAAGTGTAAGAGTCGCTTTTTCTCTCTCCCTCTCCCTCTCTCTCCTTTGCAGGCTTTCATTTCCTTGCCCTGGGCTTCATTTGTTGTGGGAGGGGCTGCCTTCCAGCCCCCTCTGCCAGGCCTGGTGCCAGACTGAGAGCAAAGACTGCAGCCCCCGGGTGGCTGACAGGCACACCAATGCAGGGGACCCCTCCCTTCTCAGCCCCCATGATTGGCTCCTACTGCAAATAGATTCAGGGAGCAGAGACAGCCAATAGGGGCCGGGACCAGAGCAGGCTGCCCGCAATGACTCTACCCGGCCTAAAGCGGGTCAAGGTGCAGCTGTTTGCAGGGCACATGGGCAGAGCTGGGATGTGCAGGCTGTGGTTTTCAAACACGTATATGAGGCCTTTGGGTTGTGGGGCAGAATCAAGTGTGGAAGAGAAAGGGGACTGTTCCAGGAGGCAGGGCTGAGGTTAGTTCAGGGTGGATCTCCTTCAAATGCTAAGTCTGAACCTGGCCTTCTAGGCCACAATGAAAAAATATTCATCCTGACAGGAAGTTATAGCACGTCTTAAAAAAAAAAACTGTTGCCTTAATTTCTAACTTCTGACTATTCAGACGTGCTATGAGGGCCTCCATCTAGACCCTTGCTCAGGCCCTGCAAATGTTTGGGGTGCTCTTGATTGTAGGAGTGACCGGGTGAAGTGAGCTCCCCAGGACTCAGGACTGCTCCTGAGGGTCTGTGCTGTTTCCTCAGGTTCAGCATCAACACCTGGAACTCACAGGTAGTCCTGCCTTCCTGAGGACTGGCCAGTAACCCTCAAAAACACCTAGAGAGATTTTTCTCCTCCCAGGCGGTGAAGGTGAAAATAGGTTCCACAGTTAAATGACAACAACTTTGTCTGCTCATTGAGCGCAAGGAAGAGGCCCGGACCTGGGAGGTTTAGATCTGGTGTTCCCAATCAAGTTGTCAGATAGTCGGCAGGGCTGCAGAATCAGTCAAACCTCAATGCTGCCACTTCTCAGATGTGTTTCCTTGGGCAAGCCGCTTCTCTAAACCTCAGCTTTCTTACTTGTTAGATGGAGGTAACTGGAATGCCTGCATACAGAGGGATTACACAAAAGCCTTTAGTACAGGTGGGTGCTCAGTGTTAGCTGCTGTTTCTGATTTCCTGGGTTAGCTCATCCCCATTTGGTGTGGCTTCCTCCCCAGTTGACCCCACCTTTGGCAGAGTGCAACAAGTTGAAGAAGTTTATCTTCTGGGTTCCCAGCTTGCCCTTTGGACATCCTTTGTATGTGGGTACCCTTCCAACTCATTTCAGGGGCCCATGATGCTCATCTTACAGCTCAGGCATTCTTATCAATGCAGGTTCCTAAGTTCCTGCCTCAGAGATTCTGATTCACTAGGTCAGGGGTTGGCCCAGGTTTCTGCATTTTAATGAGCTCCCCAGATGAGTCTCAGAAAAGAGACAACTCTTAGAGAAACACCGTGGTTGAGAAAGTAGACAGAAAGCCCAAAGCAAGAGCAGCCTCTGGGAGACAGGTTCCTTTTTAATTGTAAGCACTTTTCTAAGAGCCAAGCTGCCCAAGAACGGAATCAGGCATAGTGAGCCCCCATCGGGGAAGATGTGCAAGAAAAAGCAGGATAAATACCTGACAGAAATAGGCAAGGACTCAAACCTTAGCAAGGGGGTGGTCTGTGATCCATGAAAATCGCCGAGATTCCATTTTCTTTTTCAGATCAGGAAGTGTTCTGTTAGTCCTTCACACTGTACCCCCATGCTCCCTTTCCCGGGGTGATCTGGGTTTGAGTCTTCTGCTTGAGAATGGCAGGAATCTGTTTGTGTCCTCAGACAGAAAGCTGGTGAGGAAGATCATTCTAGGCTGCCCCACTCAACTGAGACAACAGAGGGAAACCCCACGTAATTTTCTGGGAAGAAGAGCCCTGTCTCAGGCCTCTTGTGCCCCCTGCCTCTTGCCTCTCCCCCTTCTCCATCCCCACACGTGGTTTAGAAAAGAAGTCAGAAGCCACGATGGTTGTGGAGGCAGTCTGAGACTGCGCTCAGGAGAGGACTTGGAGCCGCCGAGCTGCAGTGACTTGTGCCTAACGCCGCGTGTAATCGCTGCCATGTGTCTCTGTCAAGAATGCGTGTGCACTTCAGCATGGCCCAGGGGAACTCCCCCATCAGGACCCTCTGAGCGGAAGACAAATGGACAAGTTAGGACAGTGATAAATTCTGCTGTCCCTCTGTTTTCAGACGCCCCGAGCAGCAAAGCAGCTAAGATGGGGACAAGGGCAGAAGTTACCCTTGGCAGCCAGGTTCTGGGGGCCTGGGGCATGTGGTCACTCTCCAAGTACATCCTCTTAAAGTGGGGCCCAGGCAGTCCTTTGTTTGAGCAGATGGGTTAAGGAGCTCAAAGAGGAGTCAGGGAGAACGGGAGGGCAGCAAGTTTCTTTATCTGCTCAGCTGACAATTCACCATGAGAGCCCCCACCGCAGCTGTGTCATCTGGGCCTAGACTTGCTCTCCAGGTGTCTAAACATGGCTAGCTGTCTTCTAACCTGTTTCCCAGAAGCCAGCAGAAAGCTTTCCTCCTACCTGAGCTCCGCAGGTGTCGTTGGAGACACAACACCTCTGAGCCAAAGGGGAGTGTTTCCTGCTAGGATAGGACGCCTCCCCCAATTTGAGGGCACTGAATCTGTCCTTACATCTTTCCATCTTGAAAAACAGTTTTTAGGAATGATGACCACACATTGCTAAGTCACTTCAGTTGTGTCCGACTCTGTGCGATCCCACAGATGGCAACCCATTGGGCTCTGCCATCCCTGGGATTCTCCAGGCAAGAACACTGGAGTGGGTTGCCATTTCCTTCTCCAATGCATGAAAGTGAAAAGTGAAAGTGAAGTNGCTCTGGAGGCTCAAAGTGTGAGATCAGGGCGCCAGCATGTTTGAATTCTGGTGAGAGCTCTCTTCCAGGTTGCAGTCTGCCCATTTCTCATTGCATTTTCACTTGGCAGAAGGAGCTAGCTGCCTCTCTGGCCTCTTCTTACAAAGGCACTAATCCCATTCATGAGGGTTCCACCCTCATGCTGACCTAACTATTTCTCAAATAGCTCACATCTAAATACCATCACATTAGAATTGGGATTCCAACATATAAACTGTGGGGGGACACGAACATTCAGTTCATTGCAGTATAGATTCATTGGTTAAGTAGATAGTTTTGAAATGGCTAAGTCATGTCTGACTCTTTGTGACTCCATGGATTGTAGCCTGCCAAGCTCCTATGTCCATTGAATTCTCCAGGCAAGAATACTGGAGTGGATTGCCATTCGCTTCTCCAGGGAATCTGCCCAACCCAGGGACTGAACCCCAGTCTCCTGCATTGCAGGCAGCTTCTTTACCATCTGAGCCACCAAGGAAGCCCTGAAATAGCTACTCTGAGGCATAATTGTCATATGATAAATTGCTCATAGTTAATTTGGTAATTTTGGTACATGTGCAAGTGTGTGAAACCATCATTATAATTCAAATTATGAGTGTGTTAGTCACAACAAAGTTTCCTCATGTGACAAAATTCTGTCCAATGACACAAAGAGACATATAGGAATAAAAGACCTCTACTTTGCTGGATGTTGTTACTACCAGTGATGCCTGGAATAGTGTCAGTCAACATGTGACCCAGGGGAAAACGCAGTTGCCTCTGGAACAAAACCAAAATACATAAGGATAGCAGATGTGGAGAGGGGGAAGAACCTGGGACCTTGATAATATTGCTGGGCCACCAATTAACTCACCCTGGAACTACCCTCCTTTGGAACTTCTGGTTTTAAAACTGATCTTTATTGTTTAAGCCTATTTGAGTCGGGTGTTCTGTTATTTATAGCCATAAAAGCATCCAAAGAGATGTGCTTTGAGAATTAATGGAGGGTTGGTGTCCTTACTTTAGAAATAAGAAAATAAAAAAAACCAAAGCAAAGGTTATGAGCAGTCAGAGATATCTAGAAGAGGAAAGAATTGCTCAAGGTAAGACATGACATCGGATAGCCAGGAGTGGTGGTTAGAATGTTTAAGCATTCTTCTTGGGTATCCATAATATCACCTGGGAAGATATGCTGTGGACTTTCTGAAGGCAAGGTAAAAGGGAGCTTGGACTGTGGTTACTGGACATCAAAGGAAAACGGGGCCTCTCACTACTAAGGAGCTGGAGGCACCTGGATTATCTTCGAACACTCTGATTCCCAGTTTCCCCACCTGTAAAAAGCATACAATAGTTTCTCCCATGACCATCTACAGGGTTATTGCAGAGGACGATCTGAGGCAAGGCAGGAAGGGCAGCAAAAATCAAACACACACCACCAATGTTCACCTCTACCTTTTGGTTTCTACCTGTCAGAACAAGTATATGGAACCAGGTCATCTGGGTATCTCTGAGAAGCTGCTGTATACAATTTACAAGCCTTGGCTTCAAACAAGCCAGAAACGTTTCAAAAAGACAGATCCTTCCTTAGACCCACTGGCAACATGTCAGTGAACTTTCCTTCCATGTTGGGTGTGCGGGTAGGCATGTAATCAGAGAGTACATGGACATGTTTGCAGTATGCATCTGTGTGTGTGTGTGTGTGTGTGTTTGCATGTATGGGGATAGCAGAGTGCAGATGAAGCTCAATCAGAGTCAGGCAGACCTGAGTACGAATCCAGACTCTGCTATTTCCCAGCTCCATGACCTCAAAAATGTTTTTGAACCTCTCTGAGCCTCAAGTTCTTCACCAATTAAACGGAGCTACTATGACTTGCAGAGTGAATGAACTTGACAGCTGAACTTTAAAGTGCTCTGCAGGCCTAAGAATATGTCTGAGATGTGTATGAATGAACCTGCATATGTTATGTGTATTTCAGTTTTTGTGTGTGTATGGGGGGTAGATATGAATAATGTGTGTATAGGAGGTGGACGTGTGGGTGTGTATATTTATACACATGGGTGGTGTGTCTGATTGTGTGTTTAGTGAATGTGTGAGAGGAATGATGGAAGAGTAAGCCATCAGTGAGAACGGAAAGGCTGGAAGAAGGAAATTAGGAAGGAAAGAGGGAAACCAGACAATGTGAGACGAGATCTTGTGGCTCTTTCTGGAAGCCTCTGCCAGCTCCAGGAATGCAGACTGGAATTGGTTCAGAAACCTCAGGGACTCTCTCTGGAGCCAGTCCACCTGCTGGCTTCTCTGTCCCAGAACTACCTCTCTGCACTTAGAGACATTTTCCAGGAGGCTGGGACTGAGCAGGGATGTGGTCTGAGTGGCAGGGTGCATCTCCTTGCCTTTGCCTGGAAGGCTGTGCATCGCTCGGGCATGACTGCTCCCTCTGATTGTTCAAGCTAGGCTCAAATATCCCCTCTTCAGGAAGGCATGTTCTGACCTGCCAGTCTACAGCAACACTCTTCTCCCCAAGTTACCCACAGAAAAAATTCTACAGCACTTCAAGTGGTGAAAAATAACACACCCACAGCAAAGTATAAGAACATAGGTTACAGCATGGTGGCTGGTAAACCAAACACCGTGTCACTGTCAACCCTATTAAGAAATAACATATCGCGTTCATCCTAGAAAGATGCTCTCCTCCATCCCTAAATAGTTCATCCAAGGCATACCCCATCTCCCTTCTGTAAGGTAACCCCTACCTTGATCTTTTGGTAATCCCATCTGTGCTGCTTATTAAGCTGTTGTCTCAACGGTTTAAACCAGACTCTGATCTCAATTTTGTGATACAAAGGCTGGGGCCCTGCAAGCTACTTTCCTCTCCATCACCTCTATCCCTCTTAGAAGCTACCAAGAAAGGGCACTAGAAGGAGACTAGCAGGCCTGGAGGAGGGAGAAAGGACTTGCTTTTTCCTTTTTGTTTTCTGTGCCTGTTAGTGTCACCGCAGCAAGGCAGTTTACATACAAAAGCAGGCATCTGCCTTCCTGGTCTTCATCCTTTTGCTTTTCTAGAACCTACACCCTGATCGTGGTGAACCAGACTTATTTTATAGGTGAAGACATGGGAACATTGGGAAGTTTTAAGTTAATGTCAGCCATAGAGAAACATGAAGTGTCCTTTTTCTGTATGTTGTGTAACATGAGCAGAGTTTGAGACCTTTAAAAATATATATATAAATATATATATTTATTTATTTGGCCGTGCTGTGCAGCATGTGGGCTCTTAGTTCCCTGACCAGGGATTGAACCTGTGTCCCCTGCATTGGAAGTGAGGAATTTTAACAGGTGGACCCACCAGGGGAGTCCTGAAACCTCTTTGGAAAGCCCGGTTTCCTGAACTATAAAATAGGAATGAGTTGTTTTCTTTGATTGTTGTGTGAAGTGAGATCACAAGCATAAGGGTCAAGCACAATGCATATGCTAAGTGGCTGTAAAATGAGAACTTCTGTTAAGGCTGTTATTGTCGTTACTGGTGGGCCCTGTCCCGGTTGGAGGACTCCTGCAGCAAGTTCAGTCGTTAGGAGGAAGGATGTAGTCACTTGGATCCACAGTACTTGGGCTGTGAACTT
>SJYV01042098.1:140259-191408 GCA_006410875.1 Neotragus pygmaeus
GGTGGGTGGGAACAAGGACCAGCCTGAGATATCATCAGAGGTAGGTGAGGAAATTGAGGCTCAGGAAGAGAGAGAAAAACCACACCGAAAGGCAAGGGTGAGGGGAGAGGCCCTGACAACCTCCACTGCCTGGGACCTCTGACCAATCACTGTCTCCCCAGTCTAAGCCAAAAACATCTCTAAGAAAGTCCCTCTACCCTTTCCCTGGGGACCTGCAACGTGCTTCCAGATGTCTCCGTGGAGTACCTGAGCTAATTCTCAAGACCTAGTTACATTCACTTTACTGAAAATTAATCAGGTACCAGCCAGCCATGTTCCTGATAAGCCACTCTGAAGTCAAGCAGAGGCCAGTGAGATCTCACCCGGTGATGTGGTCTCACTCTCTATTAGTGATTCCCCAAGTGACCCTAGGACGTCTGATAAACCCACAGAGCCACACCTGAGCCTATGGAGTTTGGTCCAAATTGGGGGACTGGCCAGAGCATCAGAGACTGGTTGTAGCCTGAGCAGGGAAAATGGCTGTGCTCTCTGTTTTTTCATTCTCAGAAGTCGCTGCTGCTGAGACCAGGAGAAACAGCAGGCAACGTCCAGGCAGAACTGTGCCTTCTGGGAGTCCACTTTCAGAGGCTGACCTGAGCAGACCTGAAAGCTGAGGTTGTGTGGGAGAGTCCTGGTGTGGCAGTAACTGAGAGCCAGTTTGGTCCAAAGACCAGCCCACTGTAGCCAGTGGCATCCTGTGTATCTTTGGAGTGATTATGGATCAATAAAGCCATGATTGCTCCCTTGCTTGAGTGCTGCACTGCATTTATCAGGTAAAGGAAATGGTCCATCAATAACAATTTGCACTCAGCAAATAGTTATTTAACCACATGTTGATTTCATTAAGTCTGGATCACAGTTATCACCATAATAACAGTCTTTGCTTCCCACTCTCCTGCCTAAGAGTGAAAGGTTTGAGAGCTCAGCCCTTGTCTGGGGCACTGACCTTGAATTTTGAGCTATTAGCTCCTTACTAGGAGGAAGAAGGGCTTCCCAGATGATGCTAGAGGTAAAGACCCTGCCTGCCAACGCTGGAGACAGTAACAGACTTGGGTTCAATCCCTGGGTTGGGAAGATCCCCTGGAGGAAGTCATGGCAACCCATTCCAGTATTCTTGCCTGGAGAATCCCATGGACAGAGGAGCCTGTCAGATGTATCAACTGCTGTGCTAGATGCCAAAGGTATAGTATTGAATAGTTGGACAACTAGGTTCAGTGTCTACATTATCTACTACCATGTAAAAATAATACCACCAACTTCAGTTCAGTTCAGTCGCTCAGTTGTGTCCAACTTTTTGCAGCATGCCATGGATTTGCAGCATGGATTGCAGCACGCCAGGCCTCCCCGTCCATCACCAACTCCCGGAGTTTACTCAGACTCATGTCCATTGAGTTGGTGATGCCAACCATCTTATCCTCTGTCATCCCCTTCTCCTCCTGCCTTCAATCTTTCCCAGTATCAGGGTCTTCTCAAATGAGTCAGCTCCTCCCATCAGCTGGCCAAAGTATTGGAGTTTCAGCTTCAGCATCAGTCCTTCTAATGAATATTCAGGACTGATTTCCTTTAGGATGGACTGGTTGGATCTCCTTGCAGTCCAAGGGGCTCACAAGAGTCTTCTCCAACACCACAGTTCAAAAGCATCATTCTTCAGTGTTCAGCTTACTTTATAGTCCAACTCTCATATCCATACATGACTACTGGAAAAACCATACCTATGACTAGATGGACATTTGTTGGCAAAGTAATGTTTCTGTTTTTAATAAGCTGTCTAGGTTGGTCATAACTTTTCTTCCAAGGAGCACGTGTCTTTTAATTTCATAGCTGCAGTCACCATCTGCAGTGATTTTGGAGCCCCCCCAAAATAACATCTGTCACTGTTTCCACTGTTTCCCCATCTATTTTCCATGAAATGATGGGACCAGATGCCATGATCTTAGTTTTCTGAATGTTGAGCTTTAAGCCAACTTTTTCATTCTCCNCCCCCCAAAATAACATCTGTCACTGTTTCCCCATCTTACCAGCTTAAAATAACACACATTTGGGACTTCCTTGGTGGTCCAGTGGTTTTACCTTCCAATGCAGGGGGTATAAGTTCAATTCCTGGTCAGGGAACTAAGATCCCACATGTCACAGGGCAACTAAGCATGCCTGCCACAACTACTCTACAGACTGTGCTCCACTACAAGAGAAGATTGTGCACCTCAGTGAAGACCCAGAGCAGCCAACAATTTTAACAATTAAAAAAAAAAAAGCAAAAAACACGTTTGTGATCTCAAGAGTTTCTGGAGGTCAGCAATCTGGGTACACGTTAGCTGGATCATCTATAATGTTACAATAAAGATGTCAGTCAGGACTGGGATCTCATCTGAAAGTTTGACTAGGCAAGAATCCATCTCCAAGCTCGTGTAGCTTCTGGCAGGGCTCAGGTCTCTGTAGGCTAAGACTAAGAGCCACAGTTCCTGGCAAGTTTTTGGCCTCCCCAGCATAGCCACTTGCTTCATCAAAGCCAGCAAGAGAGGCAGTTTCCTAGCATGCCAGACTTGACAATTTTACATAACTTTATGTGATAGAATCGATAGCTGATCACCTTTGCCATGCTGTCTGTCACAGGTTCTGACCGGACTCAAGGGGGTGGTGTGGGTCTAGGAGATGAGGATAATTAGGGATGATCTTAAGGTTTGTACACCATACAGATTCTGCTGTGGCTCAGCTTATGGAGAAAATAGCCACAAAATGTAATTACTATGAAGTGCAGTTCAGACTATAAGAGGGGGAGAACCCAGGTAATGTCTTCCTCACTTGTCTAACGAAGGCATATTTAAGCTCTCCCCTGAAGTATAAAAAGGGACTGCTCAAATCAGCTGTGGGGTAGATATATGGGGAGAGCATGGGAGTGTGTGGTGCCCAGAGGATTTCAGGCTGAGGAATTCTGAACATATAAAAATGTTAGAGCTAAAGAGAGACTTAGTGATGATCTAGTCTACTGGTTCTCAATTCTGGACACACTTTGGAGTCACTGGAAGAGTTTTATAAACCACTGATGTCCAAGTCCCACACCAGAGGCTCTGATGAATTAGTCTCAGGTGGACTAGGAACTGAGATTTTTAAAACCTCCCTCGGTGATCCTAATGTGCAGTCAAGGTTGGGACCATTGCTACTCCAATCCCTTCAATTTTATAGATAAGGAACTTGAAGCTCAGAAGGAAATGGAGATGTTCAAGGTTGCAGAGCTATATGTTTTTATCACTTTTCCAGTGCTATGTCCAAGCTGGTCTCCCCAAGCTGGGCACCAGCCGTGTTAGAGGCCCCTCTGTGGCTGGATGTAGTGAACTGCTGTCTAGCTTCCTCTCTGCTGGGCACAGAGGTGCTTTGGAGGCCGCGGGGGGGTGGCGCTGTGCTGGGCTCAACTGTGGGTGGATGGCTTCCTCTCGGACCCCCACTGTGGGTCCTACCTCATTCTCTGTGCTTAGCTGTCCCCCAGTGTTAGGTCACAATGAGATACTGTGCTTCCCACCGTCCCTTAATTATGGAATGAAAATGGCCTAGAATCTGGCACTTTACTCTCTCACTTGATGAGCTGAGAGTTTGACTCTGCAGAGCTGTCAGGTAACAGGGAGGTGGCCCAAGGTCACCAGGTCTCAGCTTCAGGATGTTCACTCCCACATAGAGTGTTCAGCTCTCACCCAGGGCTGGGCAGCTAGGCAGCAGCTTTTGAGCTCAGACACCTACGTGAGAACAAATTTTTCAGCACCCGAGTCCGAGTTTTTCCCACTGGAAGCAGTTTGGGCTCGGCTAGAGGCCTGGAAAAGAGAGACCCTCACCAGCAAGACTGGAGGGCCAGGGGCAGCCTGGCCTATGCAGTGTGCTTAGGAAACAGTCCTCATTAGCTGCCACCCTCAGCTTCTGTCTTTGTCCCCAGGTCTCAGCAATTTACAGAACTCTGCCTCCTGTCCTTCCTTCCACCTGTCATCTTTCCTTCTGAGATAAGAACCATTTGTGTGACACCAATACTTACCTAAAGAAAGACATGCATTATGTGGTTGTAATCAAACCTGATGCTTTCAGATGACCTACTTACATCTTCAATGTGGAAAAGATTAAGAACAAAATAAATTCATCTAAACTTCTGGGCAATCCAGTTGACTTTTAAATGTAAGAATGGAATTCCAAACACCTAACACATTCAGCTATATGACAGAAAGTAAATCTATGAATATGGTATTTTGTGAATGATCTTTTAAATAAAAGAAAACCATATGTAAGAAAATTGATTCTACTTGGCCGAGCATCAGCTGAGCATCAGCTCCCTATCAGCAGCTGATCTGGGACCAGCATCCGGCTGGCTCCACTCTAGGCTGTGTTTTTGGAAGCCTGAAGTCAGTGATGCTGAGGATTGAGGCCAAGGCCCTTCTCTGAATGAAGCTGCCTGATGGACTGGATGTTCCCAAACAAGCCGTCTCACTGGAGACAAGTTTGTCTACTGAAGCGTGAGAGGTTCACCCGGCAGTAAGCTGGTGGCTGGATTTAATCTATGGTGTGTTTATTAAGATTGGGCTTTTAATTAAAATTGACATTTCAAAGACTACCTGTGACGGAGCCCAACTTTAATGAAAAGCACATCATGGTGACAGAGATAATCTCCCATTCCATCAGGCAGTGTCTGTGGAACTAAGGCAGGAACACTCAGCTCGCTCCTCCTCTGGCTAAATCAGCTCACTGTGAGTGGGTGTCAGTGGATCCATCCACACAGAGTCATCAGACTCGTCCACACGGAGTCACCAATGTTGGGGGACCCACAGTGCTGGTCTGGCCCTCTCGGGACTCCCCTCCAGATCTAGATGAGCGTGTTAAAACCCTTTGAGGTTCAGTTTTCCCACATGTAAAAATGGGCTACTCGACCATCCACTTTTTCAGAGAATGCTTGTCAAGCATCTGTTCTGGGCTAGATCTCCTAGTCTTTGTCCTCAAGGAATTCAGAAGGTGAGGGGAGCGGAGACAAGAAAATCAATGTAGGATAAGACCCTTAGCTTGGTCGCCTGGCACATAGGAAGCTCCTGTGACAATTCTTGTGTCCAGGTGCTTCAGGAGCCTGGCGGCGGGGAGGGGTGGCGGCTTGCTCTTGAGATCACACAGGGGGAGTATAGCCATGATTCCAAGAAGAAGTGTGGTTGTGACTTGGTTCTCCTCGTGTTTGATGAGCACTGGCTGTATCCCAAACACTGTCCCAGGTGATGGGGACAGAGCGGTAAATAAGGCAGACTATGACTTTGCCTTCACAAGAGCCACTTTTTCCTGGAGATAATAACAACACAATAGCAACAGCAATAAAAGTGGTGACTTCTATTTAAAGAGCACTTACATGTGCTCAGGGCTTTATTGACGTGTCTCATTTCATTTAATCCTCACTGACAACCTTACCATGTAGGTACTCTGAAATCCCCTTGTTACAGATGAGGAGCCTGAAGCTCATAGAGGGTTGAAGACCTTGCCCAAGGCTGCCCAGCTGGGAAATAGCAGGGCTGGGGTTCCTGCCCTGGGTCGTTTACTTGGAGCCTGAACATTCCCCATGATAATATTCTGGTTTAGAATCGAGGTTATACACAGCTAAGGGAGGGGTTTGATTGAATGTATTTGTGTGTGTGTGTGTGTGTGTGNTTTCATTTAATCCTCACTGACAACCTTACCATGTAGGTACTCTGAAATCCCCTTGTTACAGATGAGGAGCCTGAAGCTCATAGAGGGTTGAAGACCTTGCCCAAGGCTGCCCAGCTGGGAAATAGCAGGGCTAGGGTTCCTGCCCTGGGTCGTTTACTTGGAGCCTGAACATTCCCCATGATAATATTCTGGTTTAGAATCGAGGTTATACACAGCTAAGGGAGGGGTTTGATTGAATGTATTTGTGTGTGTGTGTGTGTGTGTGTGTGAGAGAGAGAGAGACAGAGAGAGAGAGACAGAGAGAGAGAGGAAACACCCTACATGATGGTAGGTCCCTAAGAGGTGACAAATGTCCCTAAGAGGTGACAAGTCTCCCTCCAGGCAGCCCCAGGAGATGCCCTCATGTCAAGTACACCTGTTGGTGCTGTAAAGGGAGAAGTTTCCTAAGTCACTTGAAGGGAAACCTGCTGCCTTCTCTTATTTTGAGGGTACACAAAAATGAATGAGAGTGTATTAAAGTGAAACCCAAAGACAGAGAGGGATTAAGAGGATTCACTCCAGAGACTTTTCTTTTGCAATATTTACCCCTCTGGGCCCAGTGGTCTCTGGCAGGTGGCATGTGTCACTGGGCCAGGACCACTACCCCTTCCCCAGCATGATGAGGAAGTGGGAAGGGTCAGCTTTCAGAGGCTTCCTTCAGAGCCACCCTCCCAGGCCTTGGGAAAGAGACAGCCTTCCCTCCCTACAATGGGTGGAAAAGCCAGGTCCCAGGTCCCAAATGCTGGTAGCCAAAGTCAAGAGACTCAGCAGAGGTGGAGTCAGCAGCTGGACCACCTGAGGCAAGACTCAGCCAAGAGTCTGAGATGGGACCCGATCTTCAGGTGGGAGGGCGGTTACACCCATTTCGGGAACAAATCTTCATAGAAAGCCTGGGAGGACAAGCTATAACCCACATAGTACCCAGCAGGAGAATGAAGAGCAGAGATGTTAAGTTTCTAAACTGACTTCTAAACTAATTTCAGACATAGCTAAAGAATTTTGGAACTAGGATTTAAATCCAGGTAACCATCAGGTCCAGGTAAATACACGAAGTCAGAGAGGTTAGACTCCCAGTCGCACAGCTGTGGGTGGTGGCTCAGCTCCAGGGACCATGCTCTTTCTATGGTGTGAGACCCAGGGAAAGTTCTGGAGGTTCTATTGGGCTGCTGAGGGAAACAGGGCTGGGGGGAAGCATGGAGCTCATGAAGAAGCAAGTGGCCTGGTGTCCTTCCACAGCCCTCAGTGACCCTGTCAGGGATAAGGCAGAGCTGTCACCTGGAGGAAGCCACAGGGCATAGACCAGGACCTGGGTGTCCCCATAATCACAGCTCGTGAGTGACAGTCAAGACTGGAACTAAAGGCCACCTGTCCCCCTAATTCTGATTCAGGGCTCTTTCCTGTGGTTCCAGGCTGCCGGGGCCATAGCGGGTGAGCACCTATCAGAAATGTTAGAGAATATGTAGAGAGCCATGGGGGCTGGCCCGGATCATCACTGAATTTCTTCCCTTAAAATTAATAATCGACGGATTCACTAAACATTTATTATTCATCAGGCATCCTGCCAAGCATTTTTTTTCCTCCAGACATGATTCATTCAGTTTACAAACATGAGCCAGATGCTGGATATATGGCAGAAAACAGACAAGGCCCTCGCCACACAACTATCCTCACAGGTGGTGACGATTTTTCCCACTTTTTCGATGAGCACACTGAGGCCCAGATGGGGTTAAGAAACTCACCAGTGTCACAGAGCTAGTGAGCCGTAGAGATGAGATAGAACCCAAGTCTGCCTTCACCACTGTAGCATCGGATCTTTCCTTGCAGCCTCCTGAATTTATTCAGACAGTGGTGTGGTTCGGCTCTTTATTCCCAAAGCCAGACTCCCCCACAGTGTCTCCCGCTCCCCATCACCAGCCAAATGTTACCACTTTGCCTCCACAGCAGCCTGAAGGCAAATTTTCCAGAGTCTCTTCTGCCAGAATCACTCTGCATGTCATTCTGGATGCAGCGAAAACCCACGACTTTCAACTACTCCCCTTAGCACCTGTTTCTTGTGCCCACGTCCCCTTCCCTTCCCTTTTCAACCTCAGAATGTCCAGTCATCCTTCAAGACCCAGGTGAACTGCCCCCTCCTCTGAGAGGCCTCCCTGCTTCTTTGAAGCAGAGACTGTCCTCAGGGCATCTCATCACTCACCTTTTTCTGAGCAGTTTTCATGAGTGTCTTAGTGTATTTATGTATCTGTCTGTCTCTCCCACTTACCTTGAATTCTTGGGGGTCAGGAACACACCTGGGGCCCTTATTCTTGTTGTACACATAGTTGCTGGACCCCCTAAGTGCTCAGTAAACGTTTGTGAAATGAAGACACGAGGACAGCCTGGCCTCTGTCTCTTCTGGTTTACATCCCTTCTACAGAACTCCGTTCAGTCCAGCTCTGTCCTCACTCTTTATCGCAGCTGCTGACTGTGGGTTTAGGCCTTAGATGCTTCATTAACCAATAATAATGAGTCACTGTACTAGCCTCGGGAGCACTGTAAATGATACAGTGTCAGGAGAAGGCAGTGGGATGTGGAATTTCAATGAGGCTGGCATGGTTCCAGAAACAGAAGATGCCACGTGCAATCTTTTCCTCTGTTACAGTTTGCATATGTCAGGCCTCCCATGCTAACTTGGAATAATTCCTTTATTCTGTCCCAGTTCCAGTTCTAGACTATAGGGATTTCCAATGAGTTGCCATGTGTCGGGTGTGACAGGTTAGCTGATGGGCTCCTCAAAGGCACCCATGTCCCAATCCCCAGAACCTGTGACTGTGTTACCTTGCATTGCAAGAGGACTTTTGTAGACGTGACTAAGATAAGGATCTTGAGATGAGATTATCCTAGATTATCTGGGTAGGGAGACTTCCATGTGATCACAAGGGTCCTTACAAGAGGCAGATGGAGGGACTTCCCTGGAGGTCCAGTGGTTGAGAATCTGCCTTCAAATACAGGGGACAGGGGCTCGATCCCTGTTTGGGAAGCTAAGATCCCACCCACATGTCGCAGGACAGCTAAGCCCACACACCTCAATTGCTGAGGCCACACTCTCTGGAGCCCCCATGCCCCCCGAGAGAGAGGCCTGCATGCTGCAACTAACACTCAATGCAGGTAAATAAATAAATATTTAAAAAAAGAGAGAGAGAGACAGAGGGCGATTTGACTGCAGAAGAGATGATATGATGATGGAAACAGAGATTGCCATGATGTGCTTTGAAGATAGGGCGGGGACGGGGGGGGACAGTCACAAGTCAAGAAATAGAACTGGGCCATTGGAAGCTGAAAAGGGCAAGAAAAGAGAGTCTCTTCTCTAATCTCCAGAACAAACCTGCCCTGGTAATTCCTTAATGTAAGCCCTCTGAAGCTGGTTTCAGATTTCCAACCCCCACAACAATAAGAGAATAAATTTGTGCTATTTTAAGCCACAAAGTTTAGGTAATGTGTTACAGCTGTGCTAGGAAACTAATATAGGAGGGAACTCCCTTTCCTGGAGAAGCTGACAGAAAGCCGTACTCTTTTTCTGGATGAAACCTCAGCATCAATCTTAACACAATACATCTGGGTGTTGGAAAAGGGAGCTGGAGCTCCTTTGTTATTTGAACTGGGCCAAATGCCTCCTTCAATGGCATCCCACTCCAGTATTCTTGCTTGGAAAATCCCATGGATGGAGGAGCCTGGTGGGCTGCAGTCCATGGGATCGCGAAGTCGGACACGACTGAGCAACTTCACTTTCAGTTTTCACTCTTATGTATTGGAGAAGGAAATGGCAACCCACTCCAGTGTTCTTGCCTGGAGAATCCCAGGGGACAGAAGAGCCTGCTAGGCTGCCATCTCTGGGGTCACACAGAGTCGGACACGACTGAAGGGACTTAGCAGCAGTAGCAGCAGCAGCAAATGCCTCCTTCAACAGTTAGGGAAAGGAAGCTCAAAGAGATCGAGTCTTTCCAGGGACTTGCAGCCCATCAGTGGTAGAACTGTTCTTCACGCCGACATTGTTTCCCCATGTCAGCCCTTGAAAATCCGTGTTGGGAGCAGAAGCATCAGCGAGGTGGCAACATTCTAGCTTAGACTGAGCTCTCCTGCAGGAACCATGACTTTTTCCTCTGGCAGTCCGGGCTGGATCAAGAAATGGTCCTGCTGGGGCCTTTTACCGGCTCTACTCACTGCCCCTCCTGAAAGCCCAGGAACCACAGCACAAACTGGGTGAGATCTCTAGAGCCTCATGACAAGTTTTGCCAAGGACTGGCCTCTCTGGGCAGATTTATTCATCAAAACTCTCAATGGAGATTCCAGCCACTACACTAATGACTTACCTGGGGAATCATTCTGCTTTGCTCAAATCCCTCCCTCAGGAAATCTGAGCTTGTGAAATGAGAGTCCTTAGGGGAGATGGCTGTTACCTGAGAGACAGAGATACTGGGACATTTGCCTCCCAGCAGGTGGATAAGGTTACAACCTCACGTGAAAAGATTGCTTTTCTATCCAGATTTATTAGCCAAGAGTTCCCTAGCGGCTCTGCTGTAGCTAGTCAGGTCATCTCCTGCTCAAAGACCCTCAGAGGTTCCCCACTGCTTCCCCAATAAAGTATTCTGGCTCAGACACTCCCAACTCTCCTCGACTGGGCTGCATCCTTTCTTTCCAGCCTTATTTCCTCTACTGCTGTAGTCAAATTCACTGTCCTCTGAGAAGAAAGGGGGGAAACAGCTAGTACATCAGTGGCAGGGCTGAGGCCAGAGCAAGAATGCCAGAGTCCCATTCATGCTTTTTATCCTGCTTTCCAACAAGAAACAGAGCAGGAGGCATAATGTTGATGGCATACAAAATCCCAAAGTCAAAGTGTAGCCTTGCTTCTTGTGTGTGTAAAATCCCATCCAACCAGTCTCATGGTTTGCCTTTGTATGTACCATAAGTTAAATGGAGAGAAAGGATTTTGCATGATGACCTGGAAAACCTGGGTTTTGTACTTGCCTTTGCCCTAAACAGACTATGTGACCTTGGGGGCAGCCCCCCAACCCCAGCCCCTTCACCCAGTCCACTTTCACCCTGTACAGTCGAAAGGCTAAGCTACATGATCTTTATGTCCCTTCCTGGGAGACATTTCTGTTTTTTTCCAGCAGCCCAGAAAAATTCTAAACCAGTAAAGAAGCATTTTCCTGGGGTTGATGGAAGCTGGCCAGGGCTGGTGAGGAAGGGCCAAATTCGAGAGTTTGGCTCAGCAGTAGGAAGGAATTGCTAGCAGGGTTGCAGACTGGACTGGAAAGAAAAAAGCAGAACTGTGAATCCTGGCAGCTAATAGAGCAGACCATTCACTCACAAAGCGTCGGTGAGTCCTGTTCTGGGCCAGACACTGTGCAAGTTGCTGGGGGCGGGGCACGGGAATATAGTAACAGGCCAGATGGAAAAAGTTCTTGGTCTCAAATAGGAACTTCGAGTTAATAAGGGTGAACAGCAGGAGGCAGGCAGTTAAACAGCCAATAGAAATACAGAGTGAAGGAGAAGGGGGATGTAGAGGGCCACAGGAACAGAAGGAGGATTCCCGTCATGGTACAGGAGGGGTCAGAGAAGGATGCTTAGAGTACCCTTAACCTGATGAATCTGGTTATTTGTGAGTGAAAAAGACAGGAAGGGTATTCCAGGCAGAGGTTTAGTCTAGGGGAAAAAATGCCCAAGTCTAGGGAAAAAAATGCCCAAGCCAAGGGAAAAAATGCCAAGCTCAGCAAATAGCTAGAGAGATGAATGGGGGGTTGGAGGACAGAATGAGGGCTGGAGCACAGGCAGCTGCTCTGTAGCCAGTGGAAAAAATGGAGCGGGGGAAATGGGCATCCATGTCTGGATCTAAGTATATTCTGCACCTTGCAACCTGAGCAGAGGTCCCATGGCCAGGATCCTCAAGGGAAAAGACTAAGTGAGACTGCAGTTGCTGAAGAGCTGAGGGCTGAATGACAAGACAAAACTAAGACAAGGAAAAAGGGACACAACCGTGTGCTGGGGGAGAAAAGGGAATAAGTCCTCATTGACAACTTGCTATGAGGTTGGTCTTAGCCTTAGTTTTTCATCTAAAAAATGGGGCTACTTCTAGGACTAGGGTGAGGATTCAATGAGATAATATACATCTGCTTAGCATGCAGCCTGACACAGCACGAGTGGTCAATGAATCGTAGCTACCTTTATGACTACTGCAAGTTCATTCATTCCACAACTGTTTATCGAGTGCTGACTATATGCCAGGCATTGTTCTAAGTCCTGGACTACATCCATGAACAAAACAGAAAAAAATCACTATTCTTGCATGGTTACATATTAGTGCTTATTCTTGTTATCCTCACAACCATGTGAGGAAGTTCTTGTTACTGCTATTTTATAGATAAGGACTGGACACTAGGCTAAGCAACTAATCCAAGGCTAGAAAGTTAACCAGGGACAGAGGCAGGATTTGCACCCAAGTTTTCATGATGACATACCCAAGACTCCCTTCACTACCCCACCCTACCTGTATACAAAAGGCAACACAGAATTAATTATTGCCTGTGGTATGAATATTATTTTCAACAAGAATTTCCTATAGTGATCTGGCTTTTAAACCCTCTGTCTTGTCATTCCTGTAAATCACACAAACCCATCAGAGTATGTCTGATATGAGGGAGGGAAGATGCTATTGTTTTATTCATTGAAACTACAAGAACTTCAGGGGAAGTAAAGGCCCTTGTAGCTGGAGCAGTGGGAAAGGTTTCTCAGAGAAGGCTGGACCTGTAGCCACAGGCAGGAAAAGGACAGCTGAAGGAGTAGAAACAGTTTAAACAATAATCCAGAGAGTAGAATGTGCAGTATGTGTCTATGTGTGTAGGAACGATATAAGTGTGTGCACGTGTTGATTGCCTTAAAAAATATTTACTGAGCACCTAACAAGTCAGATGCTACACTAGGAATCATAGCAAACAAGATGAGCTAGGTCCTGGCCCTCTTGGAACTTACAGTGTGTGTGTCTGTGAGTGTATGTGTGTGTGTGAAGAATGGGGTGAAGAATGGGGATGCGAAATGCACCTGCAGATAAGGCATTCATCCCAACAGAGACTCCTTTCTCTGAATTTTAGCTCCCTCAGCTGTGCTTCTGGATTTTTTCCCCCTCCCCATCCCTACTTTTGCCGACTGGAGGAAAGGTACAGGCTCCTGGAAGCTGCTCATGGGCTCAGGAAGTTCCAGATGCCAAGCCGGGCTACAGTGAGAGTGAGGGGCTTTGACTCATCCCTGCAGGCTGGTGTTCCCTTTTGGTATGGGCCTTTTATCTACTAGCTCGCTGCAGACAATCAATACTAATCTGGTCTTCTGGGACCAAATGAAACAGCCAGCATTTAAAGGGCTTGAGCTCTCTGTTCTGATTACCAAGTGACCTACATTATCACTTTCACCCCAGCCTGCCTGGGAGGGCATTGCCATTGACAAAGCCCAACCAGGCACTCTCTCTGCTGGGAACTGGCTATAATTTCTTCTGAGCTTGCCAAGCAGAGGAGCCTGGCCAAGGATTCCAGAGGCATGGCTCTTGCCCTGGATCTGCACTGAACTCCCACTGTGGCTCTAGGAGTGTCTGTTTCCACCACCACCACTCCCTTGGCCTGAGCTTCCCTATTTATAACATAAAGGGATTAAACCAGACAATTTCAGAGGTCCCTTCCCCTGCTCCTAAATTCTAGGTCACTCATGATGCCAGATCACACTTACTACTCCAGCCCTAAAAAGTTTCCAGGGACTTCCCTGGAACCCACATGATGGGTATGAAGCTTAGCACGGCAGTTAATAGCATAGGGATTTGTGTGTATACATATACACTGATTTGAATATTTCCAAGACACATTAAGTGAAAAAATCAAGATGCAGAGTGGTTTCAATACTATAGTATGATACCACACATGTATATTACACATGTTTATATAAGCATACATGTGTATGGAATATTCTAATATCTTTGGAGGGATACATAAGAGCCATGGAGGAAGGGAACAGGGCATCCAGGAAGAAGATTTAAATTTCACTTTTTTTATTTCTTGATTTTTTAAAAATCATGTGCATTTTTTTTAAAGCCATGTGCATTGCTGTGTCAAAAATTAGTAAACAGTTTTAAAAATAGAGTGTGGACTTTGCCATCAATTCACTTAACAAATATTTATTGAATATTAATTAGGTGGCAGAGGCTGATACAGGAAGTGGTAAGTGAGACAGCCCCTGCCCCCATGAAGCCCGCAATCCAGACTGATAATGGCCAAATCTATGGATGTGAGAGTTGGACTGTGAAGAAGGCTGAGCACCGAAGAATTGATGCTTTTGAACTGTGGTGTTGGAGAAGACTCTTGAGAGTCCCTTGGGCTGCAAGAAGATCCCACCAGTCCATTCTGAAGATCAGCCCTGGGATTTCTTTGGAAGGAATAATGCTGAAGCTGAAACTCCAGTATTTTGGCCACCTCATGTGAAGAGTTGACTCATTGGAAAAGATTCTGATGCTGGGAAGGATTGGGGGCAGGAGGAGAAGGGGACGACAGAGGATGAGATGGCTGGATGGCATAACTGACTCGATGGACGTAAGTCTGAGTGAACTCTGGGAGTTGGTGATGGACAGGGAGGCCTGGCGTGCTGCGATTCATGGGGTCGCAAAGAGTCAGACACGACTAAGCGACTGAACTGAACTGAACTGAAATCAATAAATGTAATATAATACCAGGTAGCCATAAAGGGCATGAAATATACAAGACAGACTTGAATATGACGCCTGACTTTTCACAACAAATTGTTCGACCTTAAGGAAGTTGCTTCAGCCTGTTGGCCCTCAATTTCCTCATCTGTAAAACGGTAGCATAATGCTCCAATTTTTTGTGTGTGAGGATGAAATGAAGTAAGTATCAGTATTGAGACATAATAGGAATTTGGCAAGTGTTGGTTATTGTTTTGGTTACTATTACTAGGGGAAGGGTTTGGAGGGGAGTAGATATGGTGAAGAGCTGTGTGGGGACTGAAGGTGGTGGGAGTGGGCAGATACCTAGGAGCCAGAGCAGGTTGGGGAGACACAGGGAGAGGTGAACAAACCGGGCTTGCTGTGGGCAGGCTGATACAGGAGAGGAGAGGTGAGTGACCCAGCCCAGAAGTGATCCAGAAGACAGAGGTAGGCTTGGAGCCTTAACCAGCAAGGAGCCCCACGTAGCTCCCCCAAGGCACCTGGTCTGGCCAGAAAATGATGTGAAGGTTGGAGGAGGGAGAAACCCATTCATCTCATGTCTGGGGTGTCCAGGGACAACGTCATCTGGGTTTCTTGGCAGGGCTGGGTCTCTGAGTGGCAAGTGTCTCAATGTTAGGCTGATGGGAGGGTCCATTTAGAGCTTCCACCCCATCCTGTGGTGTTGCCTGACTCCTTTCTATTGCAGTAATCCCCTGCTTCCCACAGTAGATGAGAGGGTCTCAGTGACATTGTGCCTGAAGGTCTCTGCCAAGACTCTAGATGCAACTAGGAACAGAAAGAGAGAGTGTCCTCAGGGGTTCCCAAGCTGAGTCTGGGTCCCCGAGGGCTGGCTCAGAGACACAGGGTGGGGTCTCACTACTACATGCTTAGAGGAATAACGGGTGCTTCTCGGGCAAATGGGCTACATTCCGGGTAGACATCAGGCTGGATTAAACCCTAGGATCATCTGTGACAGACAGTCATTTGTTCAGTGACTTCAAGCTCGTTGGGTGCATGTTCATGAGTGTTTATATGTGTGTGCGCCTGTGTATACATATATTTGTATATGTGTGTGCATGCATGTGCATCTGTGTCTATGAGTGTGTGGCATAAGGGAAGAGGAAGGTAGTGCAGGTCCAGTGGATGGAGGAAGCCAGAGAAGCGAAGTGTTTGCTTCTCAAGAGAAAATGAAATTCAAAGAGAAAATCATTGCCCTGGGGAACTTGGTGAAGCTCACCTGCTTTTAGTGAAACTCATTCAGTGAAGCTTTTTATGTAAATCTACACAAACAAATTCTGGGCCCTGCTTGGAGTCCTGGGAGGGTAGGTTCCACTTCAGGAGCCGTGGGGTGGAAGTGAATCTAGCAGGAGGTCCCTCCTGAAAGCTGAAGATAAGAGGCTGGCCATAGCCCATGGGGCTCATTTGACAGTTCCCAGCGATAGCTTCTTAGCCACACGTGAAATATCCATCTATGGTTTTTTTGACATAGACTCAAATTGTCAAATTTATCCAAACTATTTTTGAGCAGCAAAATACCCCTTTGCCTAAAGGAGGTTTTAAATAGAACTCTGACATAGAAAAGAGAAAAAGGCAAGCTGTCCTGGGTCAGATATGGAGATGGGGAGGGGGACTCAGTGCGCCCCACCCCACTCAGGTTCTGCCCACTCCCTCCACTCAGGCTTCGGTCTCAGCCCACATTAAAAACCCTTTGGCCCCTTCCCCTTCCCCACTGTAGAAAACCCTCCCGGGTCCTGTTTCTGTGCCCACATCCTTTTGAACTCAAAAGAGGCCTGCCGCCTGCCACCTAGGGGCTCACTGTGGTCCCAGGGTAGAGGGCCAGTTCTTTCTGGAAAAATGAACCTGAAAGAGACCGTGGCCAGCAACTTGGGAGATGACTCACTGGTTCCAGCTTCTCTGACTTTGCCTCACTGCTTAGGGCATAGGTTCTGAAGTCCACTTTGAATTCTTGCTTTGCTACTAAAAGCTGTGTGATCTTGAGTAAGTCACTTAACCTCTCTGAACCTGTTTCCTCTTCTGTCAAATGCACATAGTTCCTTCATCACAGGTGCGTGTAAGGAGGGAAGGAGCTGTTAAATATCTTAGGTGGCAAAGGCACGGGTCTACATGGCCCAGGAAAGTAACTGAGATGAGAAATCACTGCGTGGGGGCCAGCAGGAGCGCGTCGTCTCCACTCGATTATTTCCCTGTGGGAAGGCATGCCCAAGGAATGGCATTTTCCTACTTTTCTAAGAAAAAAATTAGAAATTCAGCTNATCAATAAATGTAATATAATACCAGGTAGCCATAAAGGGCATGAAATATACAAGACAGACTTGAATATGACGCCTGACTTTTCACAACAAATTGTTCGACCTTAAGGAAGTTGCTTCAGCCTGTTGGCCCTCAATTTCCTCATCTGTAAAACGGTAGCATAATGCTCCAATTTTTTGTGTGTGAGGATGAAATGAAGTAAGTATCAGTATTGAGACATAATAGGAATTTGGCAAGTGTTGGTTATTGTTTTGGTTACTATTACTAGGGGAAGGGTTTGGAGGGGAGTAGATATGGTGAAGAGCTGTGTGGGGACTGAAGGTGGTGGGAGTGGGCAGATACCTAGGAGCCAGAGCAGGTTGGGGAGACACAGGGAGAGGTGAACAAACCGGGCTTGCTGTGGGCAGGCTGATACAGGAGAGGAGAGGTGAGTGACCCAGCCCAGAAGTGATCCAGAAGACAGAGGTAGGCTTGGAGCCTTAACCAGCAAGGAGCCCCACGTAGCTCCCCCAAGGCACCTGGTCTGGCCAGAAAATGATGTGAAGGTTGGAGGAGGGAGAAACCCATTCATCTCATGTCTGGGGTGTCCAGGGACAACGTCATCTGGGTTTCTTGGCAGGGCTGGGTCTCTGAGTGGCAAGTGTCTCAATGTTAGGCTGATGGGAGGGTCCATTTAGAGCTTCCACCCCATCCTGTGGTGTTGCCTGACTCCTTTCTATTGCAGTAATCCCCTGCTTCCCACAGTAGATGAGAGGGTCTCAGTGACATTGTGCCTGAAGGTCTCTGCCAAGACTCTAGATGCAACTAGGAACAGAAAGAGAGAGTGTCCTCAGGGGTTCCCAAGCTGAGTCTGGGTCCCCGAGGGCTGGCTCAGAGACACAGGGTGGGGTGTCACTACTACATGCTTAGAGGAATAACGGGTGCTTCTCGGGCAAATGGGCTACATTCCGGGTAGACATCAGGCTGGATTAAACCCTAGGATCATCTGTGACAGACAGTCATTTGTTCAGTGACTTCAAGCTCGTTGGGTGCATGTTCATGAGTGTTTATATGTGTGTGCGCCTGTGTATACATATATTTGTATATGTGTGTGCATGCATGTGCATCTGTGTCTATGAGTGTGTGGCATAAGGGAAGAGGAAGGTAGTGCAGGTCCAGTGGATGGAGGAAGCCAGAGAAGCGAAGTGTTTGCTTCTCAAGAGAAAATGAAATTCAAAGAGAAAATCATTGCCCTGGGGAACTTGGTGAAGCTCACCTGCTTTTAGTGAAACTCATTCAGTGAAGCTTTTTATGTAAATCTACACAAACAAATTCTGGGCCCTGCTTGGAGTCCTGGGAGGGTAGGTTCCACTTCAGGAGCCGTGGGGTGGAAGTGAATCTAGCAGGAGGTCCCTCCTGAAAGCTGAAGATAAGAGGCTGGCCATAGCCCATGGGGCTCATTTGACAGTTCCCAGCGATAGCTTCTTAGCCACACGTGAAATATCCATCTATGGTTTTTTTGACATAGACTCAAATTGTCAAATTTATCCAAACTATTTTTGAGCAGCAAAATACCCCTTTGCCTAAAGGAGGTTTTAAATAGAACTCTGACATAGAAAAGAGAAAAAGGCAAGCTGTCCTGGGTCAGATATGGAGATGGGGAGGGGGACTCAGTGCGCCCCACCCCACTCAGGTTCTGCCCACTCCCTCCACTCAGGCTTCGGTCTCAGCCCACATTAAAAACCCTTTGGCCCCTTCCCCTTCCCCACTGTAGAAAACCCTCCCGGGTCCTGTTTCTGTGCCCACATCCTTTTGAACTCAAAAGAGGCCTGCCGCCTGCCACCTAGGGGCTCACTGTGGTCCCAGGGTAGAGGGCCAGTTCTTTCTGGAAAAATGAACCTGAAAGAGACCGTGGCCAGCAACTTGGGAGATGACTCACTGGTTCCAGCTTCTCTGACTTTGCCTCACTGCTTAGGGCATAGGTTCTGAAGTCCACTTTGAATTCTTGCTTTGCTACTAAAAGCTGTGTGATCTTGAGTAAGTCACTTAACCTCTCTGAACCTGTTTCCTCTTCTGTCAAATGCACATAGTTCCTTCATCACAGGTGCGTGTAAGGAGGGAAGGAGCTGTTAAATATCTTAGGTGGCAAAGGCACGGGTCTACATGGCCCAGGAAAGTAACTGAGATGAGAAATCACTGCGTGGGGGCCAGCAGGAGCGCGTCGTCTCCACTCGATTATTTCCCTGTGGGAAGGCATGCCCAAGGAATGGCATTTTCCTACTTTTCTAAGAAAAAAATTAGAAATTCAGCTCTCTATGTAAAAACTTCCAATTTTTATAACTTTATGTAATAACTCCCAATTTCAACGTTTTGAACATTGTGGGTCAAGTAGAACACACCTGGGGGGGCCGGAAGTTTATAGGCATGGATGGCAAGGGACCAAAAGTGACATGTAGGAGTCTCTCACTCAGCTCCGTGGACCAGCACACCTGCTCCCTTTTCTCCCCTTTCTCTTCTGTCCTGCCCTTCCCAGGGTCTGGTTTGTTTCCACTCAGACACTTGCCTCCTGCCCCTGGATGCCCTGGCAACTGTGGTTAAAGGCAGTTTGGCAGCTTCCAAGTGTGTATGTAGGTGGGCAGGGAGGGGATCTTCAAAGGCACCTCCTCTGCTTTCTGCCTCTGAAATTCAAAGCTGGCCTCTCAAGGAGTTATGCATCTTTGCTCTGGGTGCCCGAGCCTTGCTGTAGCCAGATTAATCATGCTCTCCAAAGAGGAACTCTGCAGGGCTCTGGTGATGTCCTTGGACGGTCATATCTGGAGGTGGCCAGGCCCCTTGTTGCATCCCTCTGATGTGTGTGTGTCTTTGTGTCAGGGTTGGGGCACAGAGGGATTTGTCTTTAATTTTCTTAATTTCTTTCTTTACTCGTTCCTCCCTCCCGCCCTCTGTCTCTCCCTCTTTCCATCTGTTTTCTTTTGACAAAAGTTACTAGGCTTTTGCATAAATGATGCACACTCACTGAGAACACTTTAACTCAGAAAAGATAAAAGAATATAGTTTTAAAAAAAGGAAAGCAAAAACAAACTTCTCAGAAAAACCACTGGTGAGTATCTTCCCAGAGGTTTCTTTACATCTAGATAAACTGATAACAGAAAAGAGTGTTTAATTTCACGTAGCTGGGCCCATAGCATATCTGTGTGGTTGTGCAATATGCTTTTTTCTTCAAATAGTGTGTCCAGGGACATCTTTTCCTGGCAATGTACTCAGATCAGCACCATGGCTATGTCTGCAGTACCTCAGACATGTCATAAACTATTTATCAAAGCCCTTGTTGGGAAGATGCACAAACCGCCCCCTTGTCAAGGATCCCAGAGCTCCCCTGGACCCAGGACACACGATCCTGCGTCTGGACGCTGGGGCAGTTTCCTCCCTAGTCTTCCTGCTTCCAGGCCTTCCATGATGATGCAAACCCACATGGAGCTGGGACTGACTTGAAACCTGCCCAAAGGATCATGTCACTTCTCTGCTTAAAACCCTAGAATCTCTTCCCTTCACTCTTAGAATAATTTCCAACCCCCTTACCACGGCTAAGAAGACTGGCATGTTCATGATGGGGCCTTGCATGTGGCTGGCTTCCGCTGCTGCCAGTCCAAGATTGTTCACTCTTACTTCAGGACCTCTGAGCTCATGGTTCTCTTGGATCTTTGCAAACTAGCTCTTCCACCACTCAGGTCTCAGTTCAGAGAGCACCTTCCCACTACCCCCCTGCATCCCTAATCAGTGCTGACCCCCTTGCCCCTGACAGTCATGGTCCCAGTAGTTTGCTTATTTTGTTTGCAACACTTTCACTATGTGAAATTGTCACACTGATTTGTTTCCATGGTTGTTATTTGCCCACAGGGCAGGGACCTTGTTCTTAGCACCTAGACTGGGGACCTGGTGATGCTGTCATCCTTGTTAAATAAACAACCCCACCAGGTAATCTCTACAAAACACCAGTGCTATGAAAAATCCCTGTTCTCCAGTTCTTTGGGTTTTTCTGTATTTTCCTTTAAAATATCTCTGGCTATGGGACTTCCCTGGTGGTAAAATAGCTAAGACTCTGTGCTCCCAAGGCAGGGGGCGTGGGTTCAATCCCTGGTCAGGGAACTAGGTCCTACCTGCTGCCTAAGAGTTCATATGCTGCCATGAAGATCAAAGATCCAGAGTGCCACAGCTAAGACCCGGCATAGCCGAATAAATCAATAAATACATTTTTAAAAATAAGTAAAATAACTCTGGTTTTCTAAGTGAACTTGAGTATGTCTCTCTGCTCCTTGCCCCCAAAAGAGCCCAGCCCAGAAGCCAGCTCCAGCCGCTTCTCAGCTTTATCTCCTCCACATTTCATTAGTTAGTTAGTTAGTTAAGTCACTTAGTCGTGTCCGACTCTTTGCGACCCCATGGACTGTGGCCCACCAGGCTCCTCTGTCCATGGGATTCTCCAGGCAAGAATACTGGAGTGGGTTGCCATTTCCTTCTCCAGGGGATCTTCCCAACCCAGGGATCGAACCTAGGTCTCCCGTATTAGAGGCAGACGCTTTAACCTCTGAGCCACCAGGGAAGCCCCCACATTTCATTACGAATCCTTATTCTTTAGCCGGACAGGGGTCTTGATCTCTCCAAGACATCTCCCTCTGCAGGAAGCCTCTCTGTGCTCCTTCTCTCTCTCTCTCTTGCTCTTGCCATCTTGCTTCTGCTGCTCAAACTTGATCCATCCTTAGTCCAGCTAAAACTGTTACTACCCCTGGGAGTGTGCCCTGTCTTTGACCGTAAAAATGATCATTTCTCTCTTCTGTATTCATGTGACACTTCATCTTTTCCACCCATGAGACATTAGGACTTTCTACCTCCAACATTGCCATTTCTATCCTAGCTTGATCTTCCTAGTATGAGTTCCTTGCCAGCAGAGGCTACGGCTTGTTTACTTTTTCGTAACAGTTAACATTGAGAAAGTGCCTTATGTAGGTTAGCTCTTTTAAGACTCTGAGGTGGGGATGTAAGTAACCTTGCTGAACAGATGAGGAGGTGGTGAGAACTTAAGAAACTTGCTGAAGGGTACTCAGTGAAGAGGTGGTAAAGGTAGGATTTGAATCCACAGCCTGAAGCCAAAGTTCACCTTGGCACTGACGGCAAAAAGCCCTTTTGGTGGTTTTCACTTCTCAGTGCAGTAGCTGCCCGCCCTTAGCTCCCAAACTCCAGGTCTTTGAAGTGAAGGATCTGCAGGGATACTGTTAGTCTTAGCGAAAACAAATCAAAGGACTGTTCACTCAAATCCAGATCTGAATGTCTGCCTGCGGGGCTCCACATCATTACTCACTGATGATTCAAGAGTCAGGCTCGGGGAACCAAGAGGAGATGAGGTGATTTCTATTACATTGTTGCACTGAAGTGTTCCTCTAAATGATGCTCTTGCCTCCATCTCTCCCTCCCTATCCAGCTGGGAACACAAGGCAACTTTTGTTATCTTTTGTGACTCGCCTTATTGATTCCCATCCTATTCCTTTTCTTTCCCATCAGCTCCCTCCTCTTTCCTAACACTTACTGATCTCTCAGTGAAAAACATTCCTGATAAAATGTGTGACCCTGACTAAGCCCTTTGCCTTGCACCCCTGAGTAGCCATTTCTGCAGCTTCTATAAATGAAGTTAGAGTACTGATAAGGAAGTGGTGGCCCAGAGAAAGCATGAAATCTGCCCAAGGTCACACAGCAAGTGGCTGGCTGATATTGAACCTATGCAGAGGTACAGAGTATCAGTGAACCCAGTGCATACCGACCACCCAGTCTCAATAACTAGCAACTCATGGCCAGTCTTGTGTCCTCACTCTCGCCCACTTCCCTGCTCCCAAATTACCTGGGAGGAATGTTTCATAGGTGCCCTTGCCTGGGTTTGCGATTGAACAGAAAAATGAAAGAAAAGTTGATCTTGTGGTGTGTGTGTGTGTGTGTGTGTGTGTGTGTGTGTGTGTGTGTGTGTGTGGAGAGGGTCTTTCACCTTGCTCTGCTTCCCTACTTTCCTTCACCGTCTTAGCTACCTAATTTCCATGTCCTGTTGGTTCTCTGCTTTTTGTTACTCTTTCTATTCTCTCCTGGTGCCTGCTGAATCCCTGCCAAGGGACTAGGGACTCAATTTTTCTTCTAGATCACTGAAATTTAGGAGAGGTCTCCAGAAGAGCAACTCTTTCAAGCTCCAGAGGAAAGCCAAGCCACTTGGGAAGCGTTTTCAGACCTAGATTTTGTTGAAAGAGAGACATCTGTGCCTTCTTTCCTGGGTCACAAAAAAGCACGGGGTATTTAACGTTTTACAGGGAAAACTTCAAACCTATCGTGCTGGACTCTTGGCGACCGTATGGACTGTAGCCTACCAGGCTCCTCATCCATGGAATTTTCCAGGCAAGAGGACAGGAGTGGGTTGCCATTTCCTTCTCCAGGGGATCTTCCTGACCCAGGGATCAAACCCAGGTCTCCCACATTGCAGGCAGACACTTTACCGTTTGAGCCATCAGGGGAGCCCTTACAGAAGTATAATGAATATTATTGAACACTTATATACTCATCACCCAGCCTCAACAATTAGCAGCTCATAGCCCATCTTCTTTCATTACTCTCAGTCATTTCCTCTCTCCCAGATTACTTTGAAGAACTTCTGAGAAACGGTACATTGTTATATATTGCTATAAACCAGTCAAAGATGGCCTCTGTGTGTGGATTCCTAGGTTTATATTTTCACTGAGCATTGAGACCCATTAGTTTAGAAGCCAAACTCAAGTTTTTACACATCCAATTATTTTCAGAACATCCCAAACAAGCAGATTTTTAGAGACCACCTGCTTTGCATACCCTGGAAACCTCACCCAGCCCCTGCTGATCATTGATAAGATAGGGCCTTGTGGTTATGAAACCCCCAAGGGGCCTTCCAAGTTCCCTGACCCAGAGACTCCCCACCATACTGATGAGGGCAGATCATCTAGACACCTCCATCCCCTCTCTGATCCTTATCCCCTGAGCCTTCCCTTGCCCCCACACCACCCTGCACTCTGGACAGTCTCATGCCACGGGGGACTTCCCCTCTCGTGCAACTGTCTGAGCATCATGCAATGAAGCTTGTTGCTTCGTGTGTTTTTCCTTGTTATTTCCCTCAATCTCCCAAACTCCCTACAGCTATTTCATCTGTAAAACTTTCAGTATATATTTTTAAAACCAAGAACTCTTTTGAAGACTACAAGTGCCCAACAGATGATTGGATTGAGACGTTGTGATATGTGATATATATATATACATACAATGGAATATTACTCAGCCACAAAAGAATGAAATAGTGCCATTTGTCACAACATGGATGAACCTGGAGAATATCATGCTTAGTAGAAATAAGTCAGACAGAGAAAGACAGATACTATATCACTTATATATGAATCTAAAAAATAATACAAATGAACGTATATACAAAACAGAAACAGACTCGTAGATATAGGAAACTAACTTGTGGCTGAACAGGGAGAGGGAAGGGAACAGGGAAAATTTAAGGGAATGGAATTAACAGATACAAAGTACTATATATAAAGTAGATAAACAAAGAGGATATACCATATGGCACAGGAAATTATACCCATTATCTTATAATAAACTATAATGGAATATAGCCTGCAAAAATCACTATGCTGTATACCTAAAACTAACACAAGATTGTAAATCAACTATATACTTCAATAAAAAATAAAATAAAAACAATATATCATCACCTTTAAAATTAATATTTCCTTACTATTATTAAATTTTCAGTGTTCCTATTTCCAGTTGTCTCAAAATATTTCTTTTTTGGCAATTTTCGTTTGTATCCATATAAGCTCTGAGCTCTATGTATTTGGTTTGGTTGATATGTCACTTAACTCTTTAATCTATTGCTTGATTCTTTCTCATGTGCATGCGCCCCTTGCTACATTTGAAGTTGTCCATCTTTTCAATTTTACCTTTTTGAAGGATTTGCAGTTGTATCTCATTATGGTTTTAATTTGCATCTCCCTAACAACAGCAGCAACAACTAATAACATAAAGCATTTTTCAGTTGTTTGTCATTTTATATCTTCCTTTGGAAAGAGTCTGTCCTATTGTGCCATTAAAAAAATTGGATTGTCTGTTATAGTTACAAGAGTTCTTTACATATTCTAGATGAAAATCTTTTGTCAGACTTACATATTACGAATAGTTTCTCCTAGTTGTGGCTTACCTTTTCATTCTCTTAATAGTATCTTTTGATGAGCAAAGATTTTGATTTTGAGGAAGATAAATTTATCCATATTTCATGGTTGGTTAGTACTTTCTGTGTGCTATCTGAGAAATTTTGCCTACCCCAGGCTTCTTATGCTTACTAATGCATGACACATCTTTTCATATTATTCACTTTCCATCTTGACATTTATATTTAAAGAGCATTTCTTGATGACAGCATGTAGTTGGGTCTTGCCTTTTTATCTAGTCTGGAAATGTCTGCCTTTGAATTAGAGTGTTCAGTCTGTCCCACTCCAGTATTCTTGCCTGGAGAATCCCAGGGACGGAGGAGCCTGGTGGGCTGCCATCTATGGGGTCGCACAGAGTCGGACATGACTGATGTGACTTAGCAGCAGCAGCAGCAGGAAGTGATATAATTATTGACACGTTTACTTTCATGTGTGCAATCTTGCTATTTGCTTTATTTTCATATATTCTTCCTTTTGCCTCCTTTCCTGCATTCTTTTGAATTATTATCTTTGGTTCTAATTCATCTCTTCTGCTGACTTTTGAGCTAAACCTCTCTGCTTTACATCTGGTTGATTTATGGAAACAGTGAGCATCCTTAACCTACCATAGTCTGCTTAGAGTTAATACTGTAACAACTCACATGAAATATAAAAGATTTACAACAGTATATTTCCATTTACTTCTTGCTCATCCTTTCTGTTATCATACATTTTACTTCCAAATATGTTATAAACTCTACAATACATTAATGTTTCTGCTTTAAAACACCCATTATGTTTTCAAAAATTTTTTAAAAGAGGGAAAAACCTTTTATATTTCTGTATATATTTATTATTTTCATCTCTCATTTCTTCAGCTATATTCATGTTTCATTTGAAGAACTTTAGTATATCTTGCAGTGCAGATCCACTGATGACAAATCCTATCAGCTTTTGTTCTGAAAATGTCTTTATTTTGCTTTTATTTTTGAAAGCTTTCCCCCTGGATATAAAATTCTAGATTGTCAAGGTGGTTTTTCTCCTCTTTTTCTCAGCACCTTGAGTATGTCTTTATATTTCTTTCCTGGCTTAAATTGTTTTTAATAAAAGTGGGTGATTTTCTGTTTTTCTCCACAATATACTGTATGTTTTGGCCTTGGCTGCTTTAAAAATGTTCTTTGTATCTTTGATTTAAACAGTTTGACTATAATGTAGCTTATATGGTCCCTGTGTTTATCCTGCTTGAGGTCCACTGAGCTCTTTGAAGGTAACTGGTATTTTTCAACAAATCTGGGTCATTATATTTTCAATTTATTTTTCTTTTCCAATCTTAATCTTCACTACTTTTGGAATCCTAATTACATATATGGTAGCCTGCTTGATATTATCCCAAAGTCAATGAAGATCTGTTCTTTTTTTTTTTTTTAGCTTTTTTCCTCTGTTTCACTTTAAATTGATTCTATTGTTATATATCCAAGTCCATTGATCTTATCTCCTGAAATGCCCAATCTTCTGTTTTGCCCACTGAAATTTTCATTTCAGATATTTTCAATTCTCAAATTCCCATTTTTTATAGTTTCCATTTCTTTACCAATATTCTTTTATAAGTTCATCCATTATATTTATATTTTCCCTGTAATATAAAAAATGTAATTATAATAGACAATTTAAATATCTTTTCTTTGAATTATAATATCTGTATTGTCTCTGCACCTGTTTCTCTTGATTACTACTATTTTTTCCTGGTATGGTCTCTTTTTCTTGTTTCTTCACAGGTTTCAAAATTTTTGATTATATGAGGGGTATTGTGAATAATATGCTGTTGATCCTCTGATTTGGTGTCTTCCTGAAAAGAGCTTTAATTTTTTTTCTGGTAGACATTTAATTTACTAGTGGGCCATCTTGATCATTTTGCTTTTCTTCTCATAAGAATTTATCTTAATATGAGCAAACTTGAGAACCTTTCAAAAGGTTAAGAGCCACTTCCACTTCTTTTCCTGTGGACCATTGGTACAATTCTCTAGCCTATTTTTTCTACAGGCTTATTGGTGTTCTCCTCTAATTTTAGAAATTCTTTTATATATTAGATGTACGATCTCTTTGTGATGTAAGTTGCAAATATTATTTCCAGTTTGTTGTTTATCTTTTCACTTTGCTTATAACAACTTTTGTCATGCCAACATTTTAAAAAATATAATCAATTTAGCTCTATTTCCCCTGTTGCTTATGGATTTTAAGTCATAGGATTGAGTTCCCCATTCGCTGGCTACAGAGAAATTCAACAATGTTTTCTTCTAGTACTTGCATGGTTTCCTTTATTACATTTATATTTCTGATCCATTTGGGATCTATCCTAATGTATTACAGAAATGAATGCAATTTTATTTTTTTCTATATGGCTCTCCAGGGATCTGAATATAATTTAAAAGTCCATCATTTTCCTCCGATTTCAGCTGTTGTCTTTATCTAATATTAAATTTGCATATGCATGGGTCTGTCTCTGACTTCCTGTTCTGTTTCATTTTAATTACATAGGTTTCATAGCATGTTTTAATGTCTAGTAGGCCTAGCCCCCACTCTTTGTTCTTCTTTTTCAGGATTTTTCTCACTATTATTTGTTGTTCTTCCAAATGAACTTTATAATCAACATGTTTAGCTGCAGGAAAAATCTGAAGATATTTTTATCGAGACTAGCAAGTTTTTATAAACTAACTTCAGGGAGAATTGTCATCTTTAGACCAGGCAGACACATCACAGTTTTCCTCATACCTCTTTATTCCATTACCTGTCTAGGGCCTAGAAGCATCTGAGTCAGCAATTTTCCTTAAAAACACTGGAAATTGCAAAGAATGAAGTCTCTGGCCCTGGCACACAGTGGGTGCTCAACAGATATTCATGGAATGAAACAATCCTATTTGCCAATCAAGTCCTGAGAGTTTCACTGACTTAGCAAAGGTCACACGACCAGGGGTGGCAGAGAAAGGGATTGAAAATGAAGATCTGCTTTGCTGCACAGTCCAGTGGTGTTTGCAGCCGTTTGAGTGCTGGCCCACACGTCCTTCTCACCTGTTAGCTGGTTAATGGCCATAGATTCGGTCCCAAGCCCTTAACCATCTTGGTTATTCTCAGATACACCCCATTAACACAGGCCACAGGGACGGAGACCTCAAATCTTAAGGGAGAAAAAGGCCCTGGTGACTTTTTAGCCTCATAGAGTTGGTTTGAGTCTCTTTCTTTCTCTTTCCACCTAGCTCCCCTAGGCCCATCAAATCTACTGTGGCAAGCACCCCAAGGCAGCACTGCAGAAAGGCAGGGCGAGGGGGAGCCATGCCCACTGTTCTGGGGTTTCCTTGCCTCTTTACAGGAAAGAACAGAGGACAGCCTGTTCTCCAGGCCTGAGGCCTCCCAGTACCCCTGGATACGGGAGTGTCACCAGGAAATTGCCTTTAAAAAGAATAGCTAATTTCCTTTTTTTTTTTTTTTTTCATTCAACAAACAAGTATTGAGCAGTTCCTCTGTACCAACCACTGTGTTAGCAGTTAAGGCCTGGGAGAACTCAATAGACATGTTCCTCTTTCTAGACACAGAAGCTGAAAAATAAGCCTGCGAGAAAAATGCCTTCTATTATAACAGAACAGGATGGGAGCTATAGGAATGTCTAGCTAGTGAGGGTGCCTCACGTAGGGATGGTCAGGAAGGACTTCTCTGAGGCTGCCACCTTCCAGCTGAGTCCTAAATGAGGAAGTAAGGGGGTGGGGGGAAGAAGGAGAGGGGATGGAATGTGAAAGGACCTGGAGGCAGGTTGGAAAAACTGGAGGGAGATCAGAAGACTGGGACATGTGGGTCAAGGAGGCGGCAATCGGAGAGGCAAGTCAAGCAGCTAGGAGCAAGATTGAGGTGGGCACTTCCTGCTGGCAACGGTAAACTTTTCTCTGCCTTATGGGATGATGAGGGAACTTGGCCTTCCCTCTAGAAGTGGGTCTAAGGTTCAGAGCTGAGAATCTGGAAGTGCTGCTTTCTCCCAGTTTGGATGAGGACTGCTAGCAGAGACACCCTCTGCAGGGCCCACTGGAAAGCAGCAGATAGGTCCAGCTACCTGTAACCAGTCCCACATTCCCTTATGGTTTGCAATTGAAAGGCAAGGAGGCAGAATTGCAGCTTGTGGGGAGCAATGTTCCCCTGAGAGTCTTCCCCTCTCTCTCCCACTCTTACCATACTCCCCTAGAGGCCAGTTAAAGGGTGAAGGGTTGGGAGGACTCCAGGGGAATCCCTCCTGCACTGTGGGGGCTACTGTAAGAAGGCAAGATTGACAGGTCACACTCTCTGGTGGACATTTGCTGAGTGGCAGAGCGTGAAGGCTCTCAGGGGCGGGGGTTAGGGGAGTTGAAGAGTTGGCTTTACATGAAGTTAAATGCCACTCTAAGAAAAAAAGACACATCACCAAAAGAAGGACCACCACATCCTCAGAGACCACCAGCAACTCGTGGTTGATCGTTGACCCTCTGAGAAGCCAGGGACAACTCCCTCCACTCCCAGGAGGTCCAGTGTGTGACACAGCAGCTGCCCACCTTGGATACTAGATGGCAGAGGAGGAAGGAGAGACTTGAGAATCAGAAAAGAAGGCAGGTGGACGTTGCTCTGAGATGTAGGGAGCAGCCAAGCCTCTGCCCACTTCTGGTCCCGTTTGAGCCGTTGGTCCAACCCACACTAGCTAGAGGGAAGAAATGGACTTTAAATGACCAGAATGCTTGGCATCTGCTGGAGTGATCATCACCAAATGGGTGAGGTGATGGATCTGAGGGCTTCCCTGGTGGCTCAGACGGTAAACAATCTGCCTGCAATGTGGGAGATCTGGCTTCGATCCCTGGATTGAGATCTCCTGGAGAAAGGAATGGCAACCCACTCCAGTACAACCAGAGGCACAAATAGAAGGAAAACAGGCCACTTCTTGCTAATGGCTAAGTCAGTTACTTGTCTGTGATATCATGGAATTTTCCAAACAATCATACAAGACAGGTACTATTATTATTGTGGTTTTTGAGATGAGGGGACCAAGGATCCAGGAGAGGAAGGAACTTGAAACCACACGGCTAACAGGTAGCTGAGCTGGGATTCGAACTCTCACTGTTGGGCTCAGAAGCCAGTTCTCTCACTAGCACCTCCCACATCAGGGAGCCTGAGCCGGCACTCCAGGCTATTATCTCCTCTCCCGGCTATTCTTGGAATGAACCCAGTGAGGGGAGCTCAGCACCTGCCCAGACACCTTATCATATTTTCAGATGGCTGTTGAAATAGCAACTCACATTCTTAAAGGTTATTATGGTTAACATGCACAACAGTCATTCAATAAGCATTTATGAGCCTCAACCACCATGCTGTGCATGCATGCTGAATCGCTTGAGTCGTGTCCGACTCTTTTCTATCCCATAGACTGCAGCTTGCCAGGCTCCTCTGTCCATGGGATTCTCCAGGCAAGAACACTGGAATGGGTTGCCATTTCCTTCTCCAGGGGATCTTCCCGACCCAGAGACTGAACCCGAGTCTTTTATATCTCCTGCATTGGCAGGCAGGTTCTTCACCACTAGCGCCTCCTGAGAAGCCCTGTGGGGCACTTCCCACCTTCTCTGAGAGGAGGGCTCCAAGGGCAACTCTTTCATCTGTCTTCTGCATACGAGGGAAGGGAGACTCAGACTGTGACTTGCCTAAGGTCATACAGAGCTGGGACCACCGCCACAAAGCATTTCCTGAGTGCTCAGTACATGGCAGGCACTGTGCTGAGTGCTGGACATGGTCCCATGGGGCTTGAGAATTCCTCCTGCCCAGCACTCTTTCCAGGGCTTCCCTGGTGGCTCAGAGGTTAAAGCATCTGCCTGAAATGTGGGAGACCCGGGTTCAATCCCTGGGTTGGGAAGATCCCCTGGAGAAGGCAATGGCAACCCACTCCAGTACCCTTGCCTGGAGAATCCCATGGAGGGAGGAGCCTGGTAGGCTACAGTCCATGGGGTCCCAAAGAGTCATACACGACTGAGCAACTTTACTACTACTAGCACTCTTTCCACTGCCCCAGCTGTCTTCACCCACTCCCACGCCTGATCCCTGCTTTCCTGCGTGGAGTTGATTCTCTGGCCAAAGGATTGACTTCCTGACTTGGGGAAGGCCCTGTAGCAGGGAACCCAGGAGTCTTGTGGAAAAGCAGAATTTGGCTTCTTTCCCCAGCACCGGCTCATCACACCTGCCGACCTGCTGCTGTAGGAGAAGGTGCTGGCAGTTCAAAGCATGGGCCCTTGATTAATTTCTCATCCTCTATAAATAAGTGAATAAAGGCACGTTCTGCATGCACTGCTGTGATGCCTCCTTCGGGCCTTGTTACTCACAGGTCTTGAGATGTCAGACTTCGAACTTCCAGTGATACTCTATCAAACTTCTTAGCTTGGCAGTGGTGTCCTGTACTCACCCCTACACTCAACCTAGGCTCTTGCTGACCTGTCTTCTCTCTGGACTCACCAGTGTTTCACACAGCTCTGCTTTCCTGGCAGCCCATCACGACAGAGTAGCTAAGCACATCGGCTTGTGGGTTCAAATATCAGCTCTGTCACTTTCTGGAGGTGTGACCATGAATAAGTTACCTAACTTCTGTGGGCCTCAGTTTCTTGATAGATAAAATAGGGATAATGAAAATAGTGAGTATCCTGGAATTAACGTCCTGGTTGGGAATCAAACACTAAAGAAGCAGGCAGGCACACACGCAAGAATTTCACTCAGTGACAAGTAACACGACAGAGAGTGATGGAGAGTGGTCAGGGAGGGCTTCCCTGAAGAGGGGACACTTGAGCTAAGATGTTAAGAGTGAGAAAGAGAGGCTTCATNCTACCAGGAGGGTGAGACTCTCTCAGCACACCATGTGTCTATCTACACATACTCTTCCCCGCCCCCCAAGATCTCAAAGTACTTTATTTTAAACTTTGAATTTTATACCGGGGTATAGCCAATTAACAATATTATGACAGTTTCGGGTGGACAGCAAAGTGACTCAGCCACACCTGTACACGTAGCCATGCTCCCCCCAGATTCCCCTCCCATCCAGGCTGCCACATAACACCGAGCAGAGTTCCATGTGCTCCACAGTTCGTCCTTGATGGTTATCCGTTTTATTTATTTTTAATTTTTTTCAAACTTCAAACTTTTTATTTTGTATTGGGGTAGAGCCGATGAACAATACTGTGGTAGTTTCAGGTGAATAGCAAAAGGACTCAGCCAATAGCAGTATCTATAAGTACGCTATTTCCTCCTAATGAACAGTTTTACCACTTTCCATCTTTATGTGGAAATTCCTGTCTACACAGCTGACAGGCCAGGGCCTTGTCACTGGCCACTGCTCTCTGGTGGTCTAGTGGCTAGGATTCAGTGCTATCACTGCCCGGGGCACGACCTCAATCTCTGCCCAGCAACCAAATTCTAGTTCCAAGCTGCTGCAGGCTGAGATCACCCAAGATCAGCTTTGAGGATTCACTGAGATAAAATATGACATTTTAAGATAAAGTGATTAGCCTAGCACTTGGTCTGTTATACTCCTGCAAAAAATGGCAGCAACTGCTTTTATGACTGGGCAAGGTACACGGTGGCTGGGAGCTGGGGGACAGAGATGAGTCAGCTTTGGTCCCTGCCTTCAGGCAGCTTCTAGCTTCATTGATAGGATCAGCAATAGCTAGTCTGCAAGTGTGCCATAGCTTCTCTGAGACAGTGCTCAGAGGAGGGATTGCTGACTCCGGTGGGGTGTCAGGGAAAGCTGCTTGGAGGGGGAGACATCTATATGCTCAACACATAACTCTAGTCAGGCGGGAAAGCGAGCACCATCTTTGCCTCCCTAGGAGCATCTGGGATGCGGAGACAGAAACAGCTGCGTTCCCTGCCCTCCTGCCGAAGTGAAGGAATTTGGAGGTGCTGCTTCTCTTATTAATCCAGCTGTGAGCATTTTTTAGACCATCGTGAACCCCTGAGGAACCAGGCGCAGAGCCTCTGAACAACATCATTAAAATGCTTCCCAAGAAGAAAGTCAAGCCGTGGGTGAGGAGCGAACGGCAGCATCAGCACCGAGTGATGTGAGCTCGGAAAGCGAGGGAGGGGATGGCTCCCGTCTAGCTCTGGACAAGTCCCCTTACCTATGGGTCTTGGTTTTCTCCCCCGTAAAATGAAGTGATTGGCATAGATGATGACATTTCTTCTTCTGACATTCTATGTTTCCGAAAGGAAACTGTGTGAAATAGCTCCATTACTTATTTGCTAAGATTCTGGGGACAATTTCTGTCAAGATCTAAGGGTTGAGGGGACTTCCCTGAGGGTCCAGTGGTTAACACTTCACTTTCCAATGCAGGTTCGATCTCTGGTCTGGGAACTATATCTCACATGTCTCACGGCCAAAAAACCAAACCATAAAACAGAAACAATATCGTAACAAATTCAATAAAGACTTTAAAATAAAAACTAAAAAATCTTAAAAAAAAAAAAAGCAAAGGGGAAAATTACTGGCAACTCCCCAGTAATTTTGACTCCCTCTCAATACCTTTGTAAATGTAACATCCAAATACTTCCAAACCTGAGTTTGGGAGCCCAAAATATATGTGGCAAACTAATTAATTTCCTCACTTCATTTTCTAATCTAGTNTTACTGGCAACTCCCCAGTAATTTTGACTCCCTCTCAATACCTTTGTAAATGTAACATCCAAATACTTCCAAACCTGAGTTTGGGAGCCCAAAATATATGTGGCAAACTAATTAATTTCCTCACTTCATTTTCTAATCTAGTCCTAGCATTGATATTTCTAAGCAAAATGGGACCACAAGCAAGTCATTTAACATTTCCGACTGTCTATTTCCCCTTCTTAAAATGTAGACCTCCAACTGAATCATCTCCTTGGGCCCCTTCAGCTCTCATTTTTCTTGGTCTTTTCCATTCATGGCTTTGATCCTTGTGCAGGTCACTTATCTCTAGCAACAAGTGAGATGGGGAAAAAGGACTTGGGTGGGCTGCCACGGCCCTGAACCTTGGTGTTGTCATCTGAATAAAGTTAACATGTTTAAGGGTGTCTTTTGTAGACCAGCACTGTAGCCTCCCAGATGGTGCAGTGGTAAAGAATCCACCTGCTAGTGCACAGAGACACAAGAGACACAAAGACACAGGTTCAATCCCTGGGTCAGGAAGATCCCCTACAGAAAGAAATGGCAACCTGTGCCAGTATTCTCGCCTGGAAAATTCCATGGACAGAGGAGCCTGGCAGGATTGCAAAGAATCGGACATGACTGAGCACACAGATAGCAGGATAGCAAAGTAGTTATAAGCATGGGCTCAAATCTGGCCTGACTCAATGGACATGATTTTGAGCAAGCTCTGGGAGATGCTGAAGGACAGGGAAGCCTGGCATGCTGCAGTCCATGGGGTTGCAAAGAGTTGGACTGAGTGACTGAATAACAACAACAAATCTGGCCTATGTCAGTTACTATCTGTGTGGCTTTGAGCAAGTGCCAATCAATGTAAAGCATGGATAGTTCCATTTAGGCAGAAAAGCAAGAAGTCTCTGTTTCCTTATCTATAAAATGGGAGAAAGGTAATGCCTATTGCTTAGAGTCATCATGAAGATTAAATATATAGTGCTTTACAAATTTTTATCTGCAGTAAGATAAAACAGCTTCTCTGATAAATGGGCAACTGATACTTGGCCCTAGGGTTAGGGACACATGGAGTAGTGAGAACTGAAGCCAAATAAAGACTGTACATTCTCTCTAAATGGGTCAGTTTACTTCAGCTGACTGTAACTCTGTAGGTCTCAGTGTTGCCAGATCTGAATTTTTTTCAAAAGAAATCAGAAATCTGGATTTTTTTTTGGTGAGATTCTTAATCCTAAAATGTCAACTCACAATTTAAAAAACAAACAAACAAACATTGTGCAAATAAGAGGGTGGCTGCAGCCAGAATGTGGTCCACAGGTTTTCAGTTTATAACCTGTGTGCTCAAGGAATGATGGGGAAAACCCCGGTCATTCAATTTAGTGCTCTCATCCACCTTGGTTAGAGATTCAGAAACTGAGGCCAAAACTAAGAAAAGTACAACGACTTCCCCGAGACTGCATGGCTTGATTATATTAAGCAGGATTCAAACTCAGGTCTTTTGACTCCTAGTTTGATGCCCTTTTGCCAAGTCACGGGAATCCTTCTAGAAAATCATGGCCTGGATGGTGAGCTGCCCTGGCACCGTGACCCTTGCTTCTCGCCTGGATCCTTTCCTGCAGTGCTCACGGACAACTGTGTTTTGAGAGATGCACAGAGCCTCTATCTATGTGCCTGCATGACACCCACAGCCCAATGGGACCTCTACACAGTCCAACGGGCAGGGGTGATTCCAAGTTGTCTCAGCTACTCCCCTCACTCCAAGCCTCCTGTCTGCCCCCTTTCCCTGAAATCAGATGCAAAATGAGTTTTAGTTGGAATGTATCTTTTTGAAAAGATTACAGGACAAAATCACCCTTGGTACAATATAATTATAAAATATAATCTCCTTTGTGGCTAAATCCTTGAGCAAATTCAAGCTAAAAACAGACAGTTTTATTCTTAATAAAAACAAGATTAGCAAATGGAAATATATAATTGTTATTAGAAAGATCTACTTAGATCTAAAGCCTTGCCACCTCTAACTGAGTTTTCAGATGCTCTCCCCACCATCCATGTCCCCAGATGCTTCCTCCCTTCTGGAGAGCCCCATAGATGTACCTGTATTGCTTCTGAAACCTCTCTCTTGGGTCCCCGATTCTCAACCTTCATTTCTTTCACTTTAAATTTTAGTGTAAATCAGCTCAGCCCTCCCATTGGGATCCCTCATCTCTGACGGACTCTCTGCCCATCGGGAAGTCCGCTCTGCTCCATTCTAAGAGCCTTGTTAGGGGTGACTGGGATGTGTACCATTGGCAAATCGCTTCTGGAAATGAGTTTCCCACTTTGGCGGGAGATGGAGAAGGGACTATCCCGCTGGGGTACTGGTGTGGCTTATCAGCCTGCATCCTAACTCTATGTTCCTGACTGAGGTTTTCATAATCTCTTTTCCCTCAATTGTGTCCTCTTAAAAGTATTTGCATTTAAACAAGAGTTTGCTCCCCTGCTGATTATATTCCCCCCTCTTTGATTCCATTGCAAAAGCTGCCAGAGTTGCCGAGTATTGGTGTCTGGATGGGCTCCATGGCAACAGATGGGAGTTGAATGGTGTGAACTTCATCTTTCCTTTTACAGACACGGATGGCAGAATAGGTGCATTTAGAAGAAATTTCCAGGAAGTGAAAACGGAACTATTTGTCACCTCTGAGTCTCCTGGGCCTGCTTTGAAAACCTCTGGCTAGATTGCAACGGGTAAAATTTCTTAGAGAAGGGACCCATTCAGTGATATTTTAAAGCCAAGAGCACACAATTCTATCCAGGAAGAATGGTGCAACAAGTGTGAAGAATTGAGTTCTAGGGTCTCCTTGACACTTACCCATGACATGACCTTGAGCAGACAGTGATCTCTGGTTAAATTGCTTTTGCACTGTGCTGGATGGTGGAGGAGCCTCTGAGGCTGAACTCCAGGACCCTCGTCCCTGTGGGGCTTAGCTTGACTTGCCCTTAGCAGAATTCAACATATTCAGTTCAGTTCAGTCGCTCAGTCGTGTCCGACTCTTTACGACCCATGAATCGCAGCACGCCAGGCCTCCCTGTCCATCACCAACTCCTGGAGTTCACCCAAACTCACGTCCATTGAGTCAGTGATGCTATCCAGCCATTTCATCCTCTGTCATCCCCTTCTCCTCCTGCCCCCAATCCCTCCCAGCATCAGAGTCTTTTCCAATGAGTCANTGGGGTATCTCTTCACAGCTGCTCCAGCAAAGTGCAGCCGCTGCTCCTTATCTTGAACAAGGGCTATCTCCTCACCATTGCCCCTCCTGACCTTGAACATGGAGTAGCATCTCTTGGCCCTCCTGCGCCTGCGTAGCCACCACTCCTTGGACGTGGGGTAGCTCCTACACATACAAATTTTGGTGTCAGACAAAGCTAGATCCCAAATCCAGTCACATACTTGTGACTTTAGGCAAATAACTGTTCGAAGCCTTGGCTTTGCCACAAGTCAAAATGGGGCTGTTGCAGATATAGTTGTTGTTCTCAATCTTTTACATTCTTACTCTTCCATGTGACTTTGCAGCACACATATGTGCACAGGAGTATATTCTCTTACTTTATGCTTATTGGCTTTCACCATATGTCTTGCTTGGGCCAATGGAATATTAAGGACTTGGTGTGAGCAGGGGCCATAAATGTTCTTCCAAGGTTTGGTTCATTGGTTCTTACATCTATGACCTACCATGCGAAGACCATGAACATGAAAGCATCTAAGTCTACAGGGAATGAGGACACACATGGAACAGACTGGAGACCATCATCAGCCTGGAGACTACTTACGCTTGAATCTAAGCCTCTCCCAAGCTGGTCTGCAGACCTATGAACTAGAAAATGAAATGCTTGTTATTAAAAGCTATTGGGTTTTGAGGGGGTAGTTTGTTATGTACCATTGTTGTAGCCATAGCTGTCTAATACAGGGGAGCTACAACAGTGAGGATTAAATGAGAATATGCATATGCTACCTGGATGTTGTCATCTCCATGCACCACTGCTGTGTTCAGTCTGCACTACCCTCAAGGTAGGACTCTGATGTTATCAACTCACCCCTGCTCAAACAGAGTCCATGACCTCAAGAAGCAACATAAATTTTACTAACATCTGGCCACACTCTCTATCTGCCCCTAAACCTTGTGATCTCTCTGAAACCTTCTTCATTGTTCCTTTCATCCTCAGAGGAAGTTAGCTTTAGCCTGTCCCCTTTAGTCTTGTATCCTGTGCCATCACTTAACATTATCTTCAGGTACATCTAAGAACAGCAGCAGGAGAGACGTAAGTTCTCGAGGACCGCCCCCTTAGATGGTGTGACACACAGTGTCACTGAGCCACTGAGAGCCCCTCGGCACTCACTGTCCCCAAACTGCCACATCTTCTGCTTCTTCACAAACACACTTGAGATTTTTTGTTTAAAGAATTTGCTCGGTTTGGTTTGCCCACGGGCAGGACAGAAAGGCCAGGGAATTGGCTCTGTTGTGTGATGGACAGGAGTTGGTGGATAGAGCCTTCAGATTCTTCATCCCTTATATGGGGCAACTCTGAGGCATGTTCTGCACTGTCTTCCTGAGGACTCCAAAGATTTGAGCCCCAATTGTCCACAGTATCATCCTCCCAGAATTAAACCTGGTATTGACTTCTTTCCCTTCCCTGTCTTTCTTAATCCACTCCCTCATCATCACTCCCTGAGATTATCTCCAAATAAACTACATGCATCCTATTCTTTGTCTCAGGGTCTGCTTCTGGAGGAACTCAATTTCAAATACATTGATGATATAAAGAGCAAGTAAATATTTTTTTCTTGCCATAATAGCTTTTCCTCCATTTAATGCAGTGCCAAGTAGACAGTGAGCATGCAATAAATGGTAACCATGATGATGGTGATGATAAGTCTGACAAGAGCAATCTCTGTGCACTCCAGCTAGAGTTCATTTGGTATTGTACCCCAGGAATCTTCTTGGTAGACTCTTCTTGCTTGTTTCTTGAATACCTGAATTCATTATCTGTTTCATTTGCAGCCCTTGGTCTGACCTTAATAGTAATAATAATCCATAACGTCTAAGGAGAATTTTAGAGTTTATAAAATGAGTTGTGATTCATTCATGCAACATTCATTTATTGGGCTTTTATTTTTAAAATGCCTACTATATGCCAGGCATTGCCTTAAGTGCTGGGAAAATAGCAGTGACTAAGACTGTGCCCAAAGCTTGTGCCCTCGTGGGACTTAGCCTCTAGGCAGGGAAGACCACACAGCTTAACACTGAATTAACTTAATTAATGTTTTAAACAAACATTTAAAATATGCATTTTATAAGCAAATCATTAAATAAGAACTTAATTAAACAGACTGTGGTGCTACTAATACATAGAAAATAGAACAGGATTGACTGATGGGGAAGGAATGAGGACATTTTTTAGATGATTATCAGGACTAGTGACTGCAAAGTGAATCAGTACCCAGTTCAGGTGTTTAGCTAGAGTATAGAGGTGACATATTTCATCTTAGAATCTTATAACAACCTTGCCAGGTGCCTATTCTTATTTCTCTCATCCCTTCCTCTCCTTTTTTCCTGTGAGGAAGCCATGGCTCAGAGAAATCAGATACTTTGCCCCATGCAGCACAAGAAGGAACTGGGACTTGAAGCTGGTTGTTTGTAGGTGACGCAGAAGGCACCGGGAAGCAGAAGACCTCGAATGGGGATGTCAGGAATCCAGATGATTGCCTTGCTTATGCCAACTCCCAGCNTACTTTGCCCCATGCAGCACAAGAAGGAACTGGGACTTGAAGCTGGTTGTTTGTAGGTGACGCAGAAGGCACCGGGAAGCAGAAGACCTCGAATGGGGATGTCAGGAATCCAGATGATTGCCTTGCTTATGCCAACTCCCAGCTTCTATGTGCAGAAAATGATCATCTTTAAGCCCAGTGTCATTGATGACCCCCCCCACGGCCCCACCTGCTGAGTGTTGCCAGCCAATACACCCAGCAGAAGGAAGGCAAATCTCACCAGTCTTTCCCCAACAAAGCCAGCTGGGTGCCTGGAGCAACACACGCTGCCTGGTCCACTGTGGCAGCCAAAGATGCCAGCTGTCACCTGGCAGTCTTTGCATGATGCAGAGATTCAGGGAAGCGCCATGGCTAAGTCAGTAGCACCTCCCCGCCCCATGTGGCAGCCACAGACCCACAGCATGAGCACTGAGGGAGCGTCTTCGCTTCCAGACACAGTGCCAGTGATGGGTGGGAGTGCCAGGCAGGCTGGTTTCCACGTGCAGCCTAGCACACATGGCTTCCCAGTCTTTGGCATCTGAGCTCAGGAGTCCATAGATATAACTTCTCTGAGTTTACTATCATTTGAAATTAATCAGTAGTCCCTGCTGTCTCAGACTTTCTTTATGAGAAAATAGATGCACAAACCAGGTAATGAGTTACTTATAGTTGTTTGCATTTATGAGTTCTGACTAGAACCCAGGGGCCCTTCTAAGTCTTGGTCTTCAACCGGGTGTTGAGTCTCTGCTCTGTGCCAGGCACTGTGCTCTGTGCAGATAAGTGCATGTCTACTGAGAGAGAAACATGAAGTTATGAATGTTACCTTAGAAGTGATGGCACAGGAATAAATGTGGGCCTTCTGCAAGGGGGACCCCAGAGTAAAGAGTATATACTTCTGTGGCAGAGAGGGGAAGCAGGTGGGTGGGGTCTTGAAGGTCTAGGGCAACGGTAATGCTTGAGCTGTCTCCTGCTCTTTCCAATGAGTTACTTGAATTTTCCATTTGCTTAAACTCTTATTAGAAGTTTAAAAATTCACTTATTTATTTTAGCTTCAGTTTTGTATAAGTTTGAGCATTTAATTATGAAGAAAGTATTATCACCAAAGCTGTGTGAATTTTAGCAGATCCACAAGCCTCTCTTCCAAGAGGCTTAGATGCTTAGATGAGGTGCTTAGATGAGTTAAAATATATACAGTGCTTAGAATGAGGCCCTGCACTGTATGCTATGATTCTTGCCTTCCATCCCAGAGGACACTCTCAGGTGGAAAGTGGGTCTGAATAAGTCACAGCAGCAGTTCAGACACCTGCAGTTTCCAAATTGTGCCCCCGGAGGCTGCAGGAGCCATGTCCAGCCTCCATGAGCTGGGGTCTCTGGGTGCAGCCCATGGTGAGGTTAACCTACAGTGCTGCTCTGAGGATCACGGTGGGAGATCATTGGGCATATGGACACGAAGCTTACTATTTCTCAAAAGACAACATGTGGCCTGTGGACTTGTTTTTGTTTGCCATAGGCCAGCATGTGTCTCATTTGCTCAAATACACAAACAAAAAATTCCACACTGCAAAACACTGCTATTGAAAGGCATGTTTAGGCAAATCAGGAGAGAGTAAAAATCCACCACAGCCGTTTTCAAAGTCTGCCGTGCTTGCGACGAGGCTTGGGGAGGTTCTGCACAGAAATGACATGCCTCATCGGGTCTCGGGTCTTGGGTCTTTGGTATTTGCTGGCATCACGTGGGTGGGGGGGGCAGGGCTGGCAAAGCCCAGGACAGGTTATCTGTGAGGGAAAGTTTGGATTTTAGAACAGAGCAGTAGGTAGAAGCTTACGGCCACTAAGAAACATCTGGGGTGGGAGGACCAACAGCCAGCTGGTCCCAGGTGCTAGGGGTGGCTGCACACAAGCTGATACGNGCCCAGGACAGGTTATCTGTGAGGGAAAGTTTGGATTTTAGAACAGAGCAGTAGGTAGAAGCTTACGGCCACTAAGAAACATCTGGGGTGGGAGGACCAACAGCCAGCTGGTCCCAGGTGCTAGGGGTGGCTGCACACAAGCTGATACGGGAAAGCAGCAGTATTTGTCTGGCACTCAGGATACTGAGCATCTCCAAGTCCTCACAGCCTGAGGGAGGCTGGAGGAAGCTCGGGATCTGGGATATGCCAAGGCGAAATGAGCTCAAAACTCAGCTGTGGTGCCCACTGGAGCACAGTAGACTCTGCAGCTGCTCCATCTCTGTGCCTTCAGGGAGGTCACTGTCCCTCCCCCTCCCCCAGGATTTTGTCCTCCGGAGGAGCCCCCCAGCTACAGCCTCCCTGCTGGGGGACTTGCTGAATGACTCATGTCACTGCTTGGACACCTTCAACAACTGTCCCCAGGATACAGAATTAAGTCTAACCGATAAACTCAGCGCCTAAGGCAGCTTACTCTGCTATGGCCCCGAAGTCCCACTGCTCCCTTTGCTCCATGTTTCACAATACATGCTCACCATAAATGAACCCCTATTTACTACCTCTGGGCCTCTGCTGATGCTGTTTCCTCTGCCTGAAGGCCTATGCTCTTCTCTCATCTTAATCTTGTAATTCATTAGATGAGATTGTGTCTATTATGTGGCAGAGACTATTCTGATGCTGCTTGAAATGGCCATGGTGGTAGACTGCAAGAAAGACCATAAATCCTTCCCCACTTTGACTCCACCTGCCCTCCCGTTCTGACTCTGGGTTCAGCCATATGACTGGTTTTGGCCAATGGGATAATAGTGAATGTGATGCAAGCAAAGGCCTGAAATGTGCTTGTACTCTTTCAGTTTCTCTTGGAAATCTTCCACCTCTGTGTGAATGAGCCTGGGATAGCCTGAGAAATCTTGTGAAACAGAGATGATGGCTCAGCCAAGGGCCCTAGACCAGTCAGCCCCATGCGGACCCCATGTCTGTTCACAGATGCCTGAAAGAGTCCAAACTGTCAACCACAGAATCCTGTGCTAAACAAATAGTCATTTTAAGTTACACTTTATGGGTGGTTTCTTGAACACAATAGATAACTACTGCAACCATTGATTTGTCTTATCAGTCTAATCTTCTACCCCTTCTATTGGTACTAGAAACCTGTTTTTATAGTGATTAACACCCTTCTCCAGTCTATGCTGGGCTTCCCAGGTGGTGCCAGTGGTAAAGAATCCACCTACCAGTGCAGGAGATGCAAGGGACACAGGTCCGATCCCTGGATCAGGAAGATCTCCTTGAGAAGGAAATGGCAACCCACTCCAGTATTCTTGCCTGGAAAATCCCATGGACAGAGGAGCCTGGCAGGCTACAGTCCACGGGATCACAAAGAATTGGACACAGCTAGGCACACACACNCAGGAGATGCAAGGGACACAGGTCCGATCCCTGGATCAGGAAGATCTCCTTGAGAAGGAAATGGCAACCCACTCCAGTATTCTTGCCTGGAAAATCCCATGGACAGAGGAGCCTGGCAGGCTACAGTCCACGGGATCACAAAGAATTGGACACAGCTAGGCACACACACCTAATGCCATTCTATGCTGTATGCTTTTGGTGAAGTTAATCCACCTGTTCCCCTGACATCAAGACAGTGAATCAGTGTATCCCTGGCCACTAGGATGGCCACATGATAAGATTCAGATCTGGGATTTTTGTTGGAATTCCTGAAATGATAATGCTCTTTCTCCTAGTAGAGTAGCTAGGCTAGAAGCTCAGCCTCAAGTGCTCACATAGCTCCCACAGAAGAGAGAAGGACTGAGAGAGTGAGTCCTGCCAACCCAGTTTCCAGGCTTGGCCTGTGTCTATAGTTTCATCTCTCCCAGTTTTTTTCTTCTTTTTTTTACAAGACAAAAATTTCCTGTATCTCTGTTTAAGCCAGCATGAGTGGAATCTCTGTCATTTACAATGCCAGGTTTCTGAATGATACAGTCCTCAAATGCCACCTTCTCCAAAAAGACTTTTCTTCATCTCCCAGCAAGAATGGAGGTTCCTTTAGATTCTTGCACGTAGTCAAGAACACTAACTTCAAGTCAGAGACTTGACCTATGTTGATCACAGGGCTTGTTTTGTAGATGGGCACGTGACCCATGGATAGGCCAGTGGTTGTCAGCTCTGGGACTTTTACTGGAACTGTTAAAGAAGAGAAGTTCTTTCTCTGTGGCACTGCTAGACTAGAAGGATGAAGCCAGGAGTTCATAACCTCCATCTTACAATCAAAAGGAAAAGCCTGTCTGGGAGTGATGGCAACACAGAGGGAAAGGAAAAGTCAAGGCAGGAGATGGGACGGTGCCAGCTTTAAGTCTCTCTATCCAGCTGAACTTGAAGACCAACATACCCCTAGACCTTTTAGTGACTCTAGTCAATAGCTTCTCTTTTTTGTTTAAGCTGGTCACAACAGGGTTTTTGTCATTGAAAGAGTCCTGAAGAACTTCTCTCTGCCTCAGGGTTGTCCTCTGCTAAATAAGGTTTGACAGGAGCCCTCCCACACATGTGAGATGTCTAGCACAGCACCGGCAGAGTGGGAGCTCCACACTGCTCATGGTCCTCTGTCCTCCGGCATTTCCCTCTCTCTCCAGGAAGCAGCTCTTCCTCTGTTGGCCAGCTGACTGTAAATTGCCCAGAAGGCCAACAGCCTTCTTTCCTTGTTGCAAATAGCATCGTCTCATCTGAGTGGACAGTCGGGCTCAGTGGAATGTATATTTGTCCCTGATCTCTGGTTTCTAATTGCCACCCAGGATGTGCCCAGCAGGCAGCCTGCTGTGTTCTGTGCACCACAGCCAGATGATAAATCTTTGATTTTTGCTCTTCTCTGCTTCCTGAGAATAATGGGTCCATAATGAATTGTGTCCACAAGAATAGCTGTAATTGTAACAGTGCTGCAGAGAGGGAGCTGGCAAATCAACCAGTCCCATGAAAAGTGCCTACTTTGTTTCAATCACTTTCTTTGGAATGGCTACCAACTTTATTTTTCCATCTTAAACTTTTAATAAGCAGTGGGCTTTCTGTGAGAGGAAAATGAAAGCTTTACAACTGGGAGATTTTATTCTTTGTTTGTTTGTTTTATTCCCTTATCTATACAATTTCCCAAGAATTTTATCTTGGGGGGGGGGGNCATCCCAGTGCACCAGCCCCAAGCATCTTGTATCCTGCATCAAACCTAGACTGGCGATTCATTTCTTACGTGATATTATACGTTTCAATGCCATTCTCCCAAATCATCCCACCCTTTTCTTCTCCCACTGAGTCCAAAAGTCTGTTCTATAACAAAATGAAAAATACTCAGTATGGCCTATTTTATTCTACAAAAAAATAATTATTAAGTGATCCATGTAGACTCCTGAAATAAATGTGTGTATTTTCAAATATTTCACCTCCAAGATTGGAAATGTAATTGTGACAGTAAGAAAATGAAAAAGGGAAAATCAAGGATATCAGAAATATCACAAAATGCATAAAGTTTATAAAGTCAAAATCAAAATAGAAATGCCAAAGAAAATAGAAAGGCAATGCTCTACTTCCATAATTTGATCAAAGACTGGCAATATTGACCTAAGGCTTTGTACTCTGCTATCACGGGCCTTAGGACAATAGGGCATTTTACAGTCACCTTTTCAAAGAGTATTTTCAGACCCCTCTTTAAGTCTTTATTTCTCAGGCTATAGATGAGGGGGTTCAGCATGGGTGTGACCACAGTGCACATCACCAGGCTCTTGCACTTGAGTGTGAGCTGTGGGTAACAGCAGCGCTAAGGTGCACACCTAAACCCATACAATAAAATAAGGAGACAACTGAGAGGTGAGATGCATAGGTGGAAAATGCTTTATACTTCTCCTGAGCTGANGTGTGTGTGTGTGTGTGTGTGTGTGTGTGTGTGTGTATGAAAATGAAAATATTAGTCCCTCAGTCATGTCTGACTCTGCGATCCTGTGGACTATAGTCCGCCAGAGTGCTCTGTCCATGGGATTTCCCAGGCAAGAATACTGGAGTGGGTTGCCATTCCCTTCTCAAGGGGATCTTCCCAACCCAGAGATCAAACCCAGGTCTCCTGCCTTGCAGGCAGATTCGCTACCATCTGAGCCACCAGGGAAGCCTCTGTGTGTGTGCGTGTGCGTGTGCATGTTTGCAGGGCTGAAAAGATTGCTAAGAGGGGTCGGCAGGGGGGCAGCCCTGACTATCCTGAGTTGTTTCCTGTTAGCATGTCTTCTTGGAAGTTCACAGCCATCTTGACTCTGAGACCCTGGGATTCAAACAGTAGCATATGATGAGCAGTAAAGAGTGAGGATGGTAAATATGACTTTCTAACATTCATCTTGGATTGCAGATAAACATAAGAAGAATCAGTATTAATTATATTTAGTAGTTATTATGGTATTGTTTACTTGCTATATGCCAGGCACAGTGCCAAGTACTAGTATCCATTTTCTCATTTAATCCTTAGAACAACCCAGTAAGTTAGATACTATTATTGCTTCATTTTCTTTAGTCAATAAAACTGGAACTTGAAAAATGTCTTGACTCAGGGCAGAGACTGAGTTTTGACCTCATAACCCATCTTGTAGATACCATGTCAGGCCTAGTGAACTTGCTTGGGACTATATTCTAGAAGAAGGTCAGCCTCCAGGTCACTGGGTGACTTTAGAGCAAGTAAAATTCCTCATATGGGCTTTGAATTCTTCAGCTAAATGAGTGGATCAGCTCTAAATCCTCCAGTGAGCCAGGGAGCCCTGATTCAGTGGCCAGACACCTGTTGTTGGGAGTGCACCTTAGTCGTATCCAGGGAAGTCCATGGTCACTAAGTCACAGAGGGGGTTCAATCGTGGGACAGTGAGATACGTTCCCATGACCTTTACAGTTCTTCCTCCTATGAGAGTCTGATGCCATTTTTTTTTCATCTATTTTCAAATCTAAAAAGCCAACATTTGTGCTCTCTGAAGCTTGCTCATGCTGATTGCAAGGTAGTTCTATTTTCCAGCTGCAATTTGCTCAAGTTACTCAGGAGGCAGGGAGGAAGCACCCATCCATCACTCAGCCTTCCTCCTGAAGACCTTGCTTGGTTGAGCATGGGACACTTGGTGGGAGGGCCCTGAGACAATTACTCAAAATATGCTTGCTGCTGGTGCTGCCATTATCTCTGAAGACACCACATTTCCCTACCCCCAGCAGTGCTCTCACTTGGTTGAATGCTGAATGTCCATTAGGGAAGCTCATCCCTTTCATATTTCTGGGGAAAGTCTGACACAGAAGGGCAGGTACCACTTAAAATGTCAAGGCTGCAGCGCAACTGGCAGGTAAATTTCTGTGTAAAAAATCCATCCACTTTCAGCTTTGGAGCAAGGAGATCATCTAAGATTCTCTGATGGCAGTCAGACATGAGGACTGCCTTCAGCCAGAGAGGAAGAGGGATAAACAGTCTCGGGAATCCAGCCAGTTCTTGCACCAGCTGAAGATTTCAGTACTGACTGCCTCTACCCTCACAAGTCCAGTCTTTGTAGAAGGCCTCTCCCAAGATCCCTCTCCAGGTCTGCCATAGAGCAACATCTCCTACATCATTACCTCTTTTCTATCTCTACTGCCATATCCTCTTGGAATAATGTCCTAACTTATCTTCCTGCCTCTAACGTCTCTGTATGACAATTCATTCTGTAGAAAGTTGCCACCTGAAGACTGTTGAAGGGGGATTCTGAACAGCAGCTTCCAGCATAGAAAATTTCCAAGGCTTCTTGAGTATTTACAGAAAACAACACTCTATGGCCAAGTCTCCCAGCCTAACACTTACTGTGTGCTTCCTCCATGAAGGCAGAAACGACACTAGCCACTTCATGCGTTAACCTGTCTTTCACAACAGCCCTACGAGGTGAGCAATTGTCATTTAGCTGCTAAATCATGTCCAACTCTTGGCGACCCCATGTACTGTAGCCTGCCAGGCTCCTCTGTCCATGGGGTTTCCCAGGCAAGAATACTGGAGTGGGTTGCCATTTCCTCCTCATAATACAGCTGAGTAAACTGTGGCTGAGAGATTAAACAGCCTACTTAAGATCTCCCAGTTTATAAGTGCCTAATCCAGATTTAAACCTGAACAGTCTGCATTTTCCCTCTTTTTTATTATTACTTTTAATTGACTTGATTTTTTAAAGTAGTCTTGGGCTTATAGAAAAATGAAGTGAAAAGTATAAAGAGTTCCCATATATTCCATTATCTTTGTCCCTCCCCAAAATAGAGTGTCATCTATTATTAGCATCTTGCATTGGTGTGGTACTTTTGATGAGCTAATATAGTAGTCCATAGTTCACATTAGGGTTCACTCTTAGTACTGTATATTCTATGGGTTTTGACAAATGTATAATGACATGCATCCACCATTACAGTATTAAACAGGATAGTTTCACTGCCCTAAGAATCCCCTGCACTCCATCTATTGATTCCTTCCCCCAACTCTTGGAAATTACTGATATTTTTATTGTCTCCAACTACAGACCCAGCTGCCTAGAGGCCCTTCATAGTTTCTAGCTTCCTCCATCCTTTGGAAGAATAAGGCAGGGTGGGATTCAACAAAGTCAGAGCCCATCATCATCACCAACAGTGGGAAGGGGTTTCTTAGACTGATTAGCCCTGGTTCTTAATGGACTTGCAGGTTAAAACATCTATCTGTTTGCCTGTTTCTACAGACTTGACAGGTGACTGGAGGTGGGGAGATGAGACTAAGTGTATCATCAGCAGAGTCAGAGAACTCAGTATATGGAGCAGGTGATGGAATGAGGCAGCGAAGAACTGCTGGGTCAGGGGCTCGCTCCGGCCACAGCGATGAGGTGGCTAATGCTACTGCACCTGCCTGTGGCAAACATACCCACAGCATGCCCTTCAGAAGAGCGCCACCTCCAACCAGTAGCACAGTGCCGCTTTTCTGAATCTTTCGTGTGCATGTGGATTTCCTGGGCATCTTGTTAAAATGCAGATTCTAATTCTCTAGGTCTGAGGAGAGGCCTGATAGTCTGCATTTCTAACAAGTTCCCAGGTGATGCTGAGAGCAGCAGGGATGTAGGAAACAGAAGATGAATTTACATTGGGCTCATTGCCTGTTTTGTCATTGGGCTTGCTGCCTAATTTCCTTAAAAGCTCTGATTATTTCTTATGCTTCAGAGAAAACACTTGCACCTGGCTGAGTTCAGTCCTAAGTTCCACCATTAAATAGGGACATTTTCAACCTCAATGTGCTTAGATGAAGGCACCTGGGATGGATAATGAGGCCAATTATTCAATAACAAATTTAGTCTTTCAATAAATATCTGCCGCGCTCCTAGTGTGTGCTGAGCACTGTCATCTTGAGACCAGTCTAGCAGCCAAAGGGACCAACACTAAGCAAACAATCAAAGTAATTTCAAGTTGTGATAAATGCATGGAAGGACACTGACAAAGGCCTAAGTTGCAAACTATTGATGGGAGGGGAACATTTTAGAATAAGTGGTGGTACAGGTTTCCTACTGCAGGTGTAACAAATCAACACAAACTTAGTGGCTGAAAGCAAAACAAGTGTATTCTCTTTCAGTTATAGATGTGAATGAAGTTCAGAATCAGTCTCACTGAGTTAAGGATCTCAGTGTCTGGAGACTGCTTTCCTTCTGGAGGTGTTGGGGAGAATGTTTCCTTGCCTCTACCAGCTTTAGAGGTGACCCATATTCTTTGATTCATGACCCTTTCCTGGAATCATGCCAACCTCTGTGTCTGTTGTCACATCACCTCTCTGACTCTGGTCTTCCCACTTCCCTCTCATAAAAAGACCCCTGTGATGACACTGGGCCCAAGAAAATAATCCAGAATAATCTCCCCATCTCAAGATTCTTAATTAGAGAATTCCCTGGCAAGCCAGTGGTTAGGACTCAGCTCTTTCATTCCTGTGGACATGGGTTCTATTGTTATTAGGGAAACTAAGATCCCATGAGCTGCACAGCATGGCCCCCCTCCAAAAAAAATTCTTAATCATACCTGCAAAGTCCCTTTTGCCATGTGAGGTGACAGATTGACAGGTTCCAGGGATCAGAATGTGGACATTTTGTGAGGGATAGGGGAGCAGATGTTATTCTGCCTACCACAGAGTTAAGAAAGCCTCCTCAAGGAAAGAATATTTAAGCTGAAAATTCAGCACAAGTCAGAAATGAGAAGAGGAGAAGGAACAGCTTTCTCAGCAGAGCAAACAGCAAGGGCAAAGATCCTGGGGAGAGAGCTTTTAAAGCCCAAGCACCGGTGATAACCCCAGGATGGGGGAGTACAGGAAGCAGATAAGATGAAAGGGCAGCAGACGGAGGGGCCACATGGGCTATGATGAGGACTTTGGGTTTTATTCCAAGTGGGATCAGGAGCCACTGGAATGCCCAAGCCTGTTACTGACATGACCTGACTTGTGTCTGAAGGGACAATGGTTAGAGTTCTCCTTACCAGATGAAGGAAACCATCAGTCCTGTGGGGAGCTGAGTTTGGGCATAGTGTGGTAGTGTGAAGGGGGAGGGATCTTGGTCCTAACTAGCTTGTTTCCAGGCAACCCACATATACAACTCCAAAGACACTCCTTTTGTAGTTCTTTCACCGGTTCACACTCTTAACCTCCAATCCCACAAACTAGACATCTCTCATTTCTCTAAACCCTTTGATGATGTTGCCTTGAGGATCCGTCCTTTTTTTTTCTTCCTGTTTCCATCTTTACTCATCTCTGCTCAGGCCCATTCTCTTGACTTTAGATGTCCATATCCCTGTCTCCTCTACCAAACTGTCATCTCTTCAAGGGCCTCTCCCATATACCTCTCATGTTTGCATCTTGTCACTAATTGGAAGCTTGGCTCTAGTAGTCCCTCTGTACAAATACAGGGCTGACAGACAAATTGTTTCAGCTGCAGATCAAAAACTACTCAAATATGAGATAAAGTTAGATCATTTAAAGTAGCTCCCTCAAAATCCAAGGTGCTGGCATGAATGATACCACCTCCAGGAGTGGACTATTGAGAATAAAGTCCCTATGGCATGAGGGCGGGGTATGGCAATGATGGTGCTGGTAAAAACATTCATTCCTTCAACAAATATTTTTGTGCATCTACCACACCTCTGGAGAAAGAAATGGCAACCCACTCTAGTATTCTTGCCTAAAGAATCCCATGGACAGAGGAGCCTGGCAGGCTACAGTCCATAGAGTCGCAAAAGAGTTGGACACCAATGAATAAAGCATTTCCTGTTCCCACCCTGAAAGAGGTAACTGGATATTCTTCAACTTCCTCTAAATGCTGGGAGTGAATTTCCTTTGCTTCACTAAGCCCTTAATACTCCAAGATAAACTGGGCTCTTCTTAGATCCAGATTTACTGGTGCATGGCATTGAATCACAGGGAAAACTGGGCCAAAAAGATCCCTGTATTTGTTAAGAATTTTAAAAAAAGAAAGAAAAGAAAGAACTCCCTCTCCGTTCTCCCTCCCTTTCTCCTTTTATCCCCATATGTTCAAATGGTCACAGGGAAGTTGAGTCAAGATTTGGCCTGTGCAGGCCTATTATTATGCCAGAGACACAGCAGGGGGTGGCATTGTTTTGACAAACTTGAAAGGCCTCAAAACCCAGAAGGCTTAAGTGTAACATGCTGTCTCTGTAAGCTGTCACTCAGAAATTGCTCCAACCATTGATCTGAGGAGAGTGAGGACAAATCAATGATTGGGTAGGGAGAGGTCTGCCTTTCAAGTCCTTGCTTCTTTTACTTGCTGTC
>SJYV01042098.1:196866-219123 GCA_006410875.1 Neotragus pygmaeus
GTGGCAGGGTGGGGAAGGCACTGGGTTATTCTGAAAACCTTACCTTAATCACAAGGAATAGACCTTAGAGACGGTAAGCACAGGACCTTCATCCTGCAGATATTATGAGTGAGGAGCCTTACTACTGACTTTCCCAATCAATTCCTCCACTCACCTCACCTTAAACGCTCCCTGTGATTAAGGATTCCCAGAGGAGGGGAAGGTCCTTTTCATCCTGGTCACTGACATACAGAGGGAAAAACTGAAGGCTATCCAAACGCCTGAAACAACTCAGTTGTTTAGTTTAAGAATATGGTTCCTGTGTGACAGACGAATGCACGTTTAAGTCACAATTGTTTGAATGAAGACAAAGAGCTGCACTTGGCTGAATTATTATACTGTTTGAAAGCCTAGACTTAATTTTCATGCCTCAGGCCCAGGATCTGCTTCTGTAAAATAGCTTTCTCTGCTCCACTCAGCCACAGTTTGGCACTTTGTGCCTGATGAATTCTTCTGAAAAAGCTCTTGCTGAAACAATTGCGGTTGTTTGGAAGCACGGTCCGTGGTTTGTAAGTCCATCTCCTTGAGAACAGGCTTCCTCGGTGACTCAGTGGTAAAGAATCCACCTGCCAATGGAGGAGACATGGCTTGATCCCCTCTGCAGGAGGGCATGGCGACCCACTCAAGTATTCTTGTTAGGGAGATCCCATGGACTGAGGAGCCTGGGGGGCAACAGCCCATGGGGTTGCAAAGAGTTGGACATGACTGGGCAACTGAGCAGGTACACACAAATGTCTCGCTGATGAAGAAATAAACACTTGACCACACATCCCTATATTATGTTAGTTGTGAGAGAAAAAGATGAAAGGGGGTGTGCCTAGTTCTGGGTCAGAAGGAAACAGGAAGATAGAAAATGAGGAAAAGGAGAGAATAGTAAAAGAGAGGGACAGACAGTAAGGTTCCAGGAGGGAGACACAAATTTAGAAGGTAGGGGCTCAGCTGACAGTGAATTCTATCACCCCTCTCTGAAGTGCTAATGAAAAGATTAATGACAAAGAACTCCATTGTTCAGACTTCTTTGGCTGCCCTCTATCTTCTGCAGTTCCACTCTGAAGGGGACAGCTTCAGGGGAACTCATTTTCTGTACTGCAGCCTAAAAGGCAGAATGCTACCACGAAAGCTGGATGAAACCGGATTTGGCTCCTTGAGATGGCTCACGGGGATCTTCTTTGTCTCTTGGTCGAAAAGCAAGGTTTTTTGCATCTACTCTGATCACCCACAGAACTGGATTTCGTTCTCCCTACTCAATCACATCTGTCACAAAAAAAGAGAACCACAGAGAAAAGCAGAGGATAAGAAAGGGACTTTTGGGGTTCCCCACTTTCCATTCATTGAAATCCTCAGCAAGTTGCATGGGTCATCTCATTTAATCCTCACCTTTGGGTAGGTACTTTTATTATTTCCATTTACAGATGAGGGAACTGAAGCTGAGAATTAATAACTTGCCCAAGATCAGATATCTGATCCCCATTAGAGCCCAGATTTGAGACCAAGATGGTTTGATTCCAGAGCTCACTCCCTTCACCAGAATGTTGCTGGACTCTGCCCACCAGGAGGCAGACAATCACTGATGGGTGTGGTGTGACGGTAATGGTTGTGGTGGTGGTGGTGGTGATGATGATGACACGTGGAAGCTAGTTTATTATTACTGAGGGTATTTTGTGCCTAACATCTTTACTAAGTGATTTACCTACATTGCCCTATTGAAACCTCCTGGCAACTCAGTGAGGTAGGTTTTATGGTTTGTAGATGAGAAACTGGAAGTCCAGAGAGATTTAGATTCACCCAAGGCTGGAAGGACTGATGCTGAAGCTCCAGTACTTTGGTTACCTGATGCAAAGAGCTGACTCATTGGAAAAGACCCAGATGCTGGCAAAGACAGAAGGGCATGACAGAGGATGAGATGGTTGGATGGCATCACTGACTCAACGGACATAAGTTTGAGCAAGCTCTGAGAGACGGTGAAGGACAGGGAAGCCTGGCGTGCTGCAGTCCATCATGACTGAACGACTGAACAACAATAACAACAAAGGTTGCCCAGTGAACTGTGCAGTGGCGGAGCTCAGAACTGAGAACAAGGCTGCTGCTGCTGCTGCTAAGTCACGTCAGTCGTGTCCGACTCTGTGCGACCCCAGAGACGGCAGCCCACCAGGCTCCCCCATCCCTGGGATTCTCCATGCAAGAACACTGGAGTGGGTTGCCATTTCCTTCTCCAGTGCATGAAAGTGAAGCGTGAAAGTGAAGTTGCTCAGTCGTGTCCGACCCTCAGTGACCCCATGGACTGCAGCCTTCCAGGCTCCTCTATCCATGGGATTTTTCCAGGCTAGAGTACTGGAGTGGGGTGCCATTGCCTTCTCCATGAGACCAAGTCTACCTGGCTCTAAAGATGATGGTAAGGCTTGGAAGGGTTAAACCAGAGGACATCTTCACTGACCAGACTTCAGTCTGACCCACAGAACCCCAGTGGAGAAAGGGATCTTCTAATTCATTCCTTTGTCTTTGTGGGGATGAACCACTGTTGTCTGCTTCTGATAGTTGCAATGGGGTCAGAGGCTTTTAAGGGGCGTGTTCAAGGTCACAGATTGTTTGACATCATCTCAAGTCCCCCCTACCCAAGACTGATAAGTGATTAAGAGTTGTCTGCACGACCTCCCTGCACCCCACTCCAGTACTCCTGCCTGGAAAATCCCATGGACGGAGGAGCCTAGAAGGTGGCAGTCCATGGGGTCGCTGAGGGTCGGACACGACTGAGCGACTTCACTTTCACTTTGCACTTTCATGCATTGGAGAAGGAAATGGCAACCCACTCCAGTCTTCTTGCCTGGAGAATCCCAGGGACGGGGGAGCCTGGTGGGCTGCCGTCTATAGAGTCGCACAGAGTCCGACACGACTGAAGTGACTTAGCAGCTGCAGCAGCAGCACCACCACCTCCCTGAGTTCTCTGGCCACTGCATTATATTCCCCCACCTGGTACCTAATGTCCAACTGATGTTCCTGGGGTGCTGGATTCCTTTTTACTCCTGCCTTTGTTGCCTTTCTTGAATCCTTTTTACTCACTAGAATTTATCTTGCCATGTCCCTCCTGATCCTGCCAGGTGGCTAAAGTCAATTTGATCAAACTCATTTGCACTAAAGCATTAATGGCTTATTATAGCAATCCTTCTGGGTAAGTGCTGCATTTTAAAACACCTCATCTAAATCCTGGACCAATGCTGTACTCTGCAGTATAGTGGCAGGCAGCCTGAGAGATATTTTGGTGAGGGTTTCTTTCTGGTTAGGCAAATCACTTGACCTGGACACTAAGGCAAGTCTCCCCAGCATTCACCAATTCAGAGACACCTTTCCTTGGCAGAGCTTTAGTTGCTTTCATCTGCAAAATGGGGATGGGGGTTTTTTTGCCTGGAAGGAGGGGGTTGGGCCTACCATTCTCCAGCAGCATTAAGATCAGTCTAATTCCAGAAATCTAATCCAGAGAGGCAGAGACTGTCAGGCAGCCAGCAAAATTAATGAGAAAATTGGAGTAAACATGATGTGTGTCTTGTTGACTGGGGTTGGGAGAAGGTGACTTGATGCCAGTCTGCAGAGTCGGGCTCTCTGGGGTGTGTGTATGCGGTCTACGTGCCTCTTTAGAAGTGCTGTGCGCTCCGAGCTAATGAATTCAAAGGCACGGATGAGAGCTTAGAAGAGAATGCCTATACCTGGATAGTTTCTGGAGAACCTTTCATTTACTTGAATCACATCTTAGATCTACCCTCTGTGATCAAATTAATGAGGAGTAGCACACACACAAAGACCCTCGGTGTCGGATAAAAAAGACATCATGCTCAATAGGAATGGCGAGAGGGAAAAAGCAATAAGAGATGGAAGAGCTTCTGTTATTCTCTGCCTGGGTATAAGCTTTATAAAGCAGGATTTCTTCTTTTCTCTGCCCTAGAGATGCAAGCATCAGGAATGAAAGTTGCCATTTGATTGAGTCCCTTGTAATGGGGAGATTCTTTTACAAAGGATGTACACAGAAGGAGCTGCCATTACCTGACAACCCATTTGCTTTAATCGATCCGATATTTTTATTACTGGCTCATTCCTTTGAGAGGAAATTTGCTTGGCAGAAAACAGGTACAAGATGGATAATGGGGACCTAATTCCTTCATCTGTGCTCAAGGGAGGAGAGAGTCAGGGACAAGGGGAGCTTACAGTGAGACTGGCTCAGATTATCTTAATGACTCGAGGATTTTTGGTGGCCTGGAAGGTCATATGTTAGCATTTTAATCTTTATTACAGCGGGACGATAGCATAGTGCAAGGTTGCAAAGGCAGTGCCCACAGGGAGACAACAGGTAACATAAATGGTTGATTCATGTAGGAAACACAACAGGCCAAGCCCAAAGATAAGCAGTACTTACCCTGCATTTCTGGGCTCAGCTGGTAAAGAATCGGTCTGCAATGTGGGAGACGTGGGTTTGATCCCTCGGTTGGGAAGACTCCCTGGAGAAGAGAAAGGCTATGCACTCCAGTATTCTTGCCTGGGGAATTCCATGGACTATATAGTCCATGGGGCCGCAAAAAGTTGGATATGACTGAGTGACTTTCACTTTCCACCCTCAATTTCTGGAATATAATGGGGACTGGTGGGTACTGTGCTGAGCTACAATGCACTTGAACTGTCAGGGATCAACCTCTGGAAACTAGTTGTAAATACACTTTACTGAATCAAAAAAAACCTAGATTAGAGTTCCAGTTCTGTCTCTTATGGGTTATGTGACTGGGGGAAAGTTATTTAACCACATAAAGTGAAAATAGGAAGTTAAAAAACAGCATGAGAAGGATGATTGCTATATTGGTCAGTTTAGGCTAAAATAAACTGCTGTAACAGACATCCACTGTTATAGGTTGTATTGTGTCTCCCTAAAAATCACATATTAAAGTCCTAACTCCCCAATACTCAGTTCAGTTCAGTCTCTCAGTCATGTCTGACTCTTTGCAACCCCATGAACCACAGCACGCCAGGCCTCCCTGTCCATCACCAACTCCGGTGTTTGCCCAAACTCATGTCCACTGAGTCAGTGATGCCATCCAGCCATCTCATCCTCTGTTGTTCCCTTCTCCTCCTGCCCTCAATCTTTCCCAGCATCAGGATCTTTTCAAATGAGTCAGAATGTAACCTTATTAGAAAGTAGGGCCATTACATATACAATTAAGATGAGGTCATTATGGTGGGCCCTAATCAAATATGACTAGTATCCTTATTAAAGATAAGAAATTTAGACACAGATATATATATTTGCAGGATTCCAGGTGAAGATGAAGGCAGAGGGAACTTCCCTGGTGGTCCAGTGGTTAAGACTTTGCTTCCAAAGCAGGAAGTACAGGCTCAATGCCTGGTCAGGGAGCTAAAATCCATATTCTTCACAGCCAAAAAATAAAACAGAAGCAATATTGTAACAAACTCAATAAAGACTTTAAAAATGTCCACATCAAAAACAACAACAACAACAAAAATCAAAGATGAAGGCAGAAATCAGGGTAATGCTTTTACAAGCCAATAAATGCCCAAGATAGATAGTAAACCGCCAGAATCTAGCAGACAGCATGAACAGATTCTCCTGCACAACCCTCAGAAAGGATCAAGCCACATTAACATCTTAAACTTGAACCTCTAATCTTTAGAATTGTCAGTAAGTTCGGGTGTTAAGCCATGCAGTTTGTGGTACTTCGTTATAGTAACACTAGCAAACTATAGTATCTACTGAGTTCTAATGACTCAAAACAAGTTTATATTTTGCATATGCAACATGCCCATTTGGGGTTGGCAGGCAGCTCTGCTATCATAATCTTTCAGGTACCCAAAATGATGGGAGAGTCACCATCTCAACTTGAAGCTTCAGAGTTTACCTTAGTGACAAAAGAGGGCATGGAGATTAGCAAGTGCTTGTGTGCTAAGTGGCTTCAGTCATATCCGATTCTTTGCAACTCCATGGACTGTAGCCCACCAGGCTTCTCTGTTTATGGGGATTCTCCAGGCAAGGGTACTGGAGTGGGTTGCCATGCCCTCCTCCAGGGGCTCTTCCTGACCCAGGGATCGAACATATGTCTCATGGCTCCTGCACTGGCAGGCGGGTTCTTTACCACTAGCGCCACCTGGGAAGCCTGGAGAATAACAAATAAGTCCTTAAATACACTGCTCACATTTCATTGACTAAACCAAGTCATACTGAAACCAAGCAGGACCCTATGGTCCTTGTCCTCCATGTCCTCAATTTGTCTGTGGAAAAACTTTAGTAAAAGAATAAGTTTAATCAGAGAAGTGAGAAAATGCAGAAACAGGAAAATAGTCAGATGAGACCACACAATAATGGTTAGGGGAGTAAGCAAACCCATGGACCTTTACCTCCTTCTCTAAGGCTATAGATAATATTCTGAGCCATATCCCATGAGCTGTCTTACAGACACTGAAACCCCCACCAGGCAGAAGAGGTTAACTACATGATGACCAGCCTGTAACCATGACATAAGCTGCCAGTTTCAAGAACTGGCCTCAAAGAAATGGGACAAACCAACCCTGGAACTAAAGACTGGCTCTACTTAAGGCAATCAAGATGCCACTGATAAGGCCACTGCATGACTAATTGTAAGATGACTGTCAGAGCTGACTGTGCTATTTATTTATGTAACATGAATAAATTGATAAAAGATCACTGATCGTCAGTGGAGCAGGGGGAATTGGTCTTTGGACAGGACTTGCTCTCCCTTTTGGCATCCAAAATGAAGCAAACTGCCCTTTCCACCAACCTTCCCTCTTTATTGGTTTCTCAGTGGTAAGCAGCTAGACTCCTTTCTGTAACAATATGACCATGCCAAATATCAAGGGTGGGAGCGGGGGTGAGAGGAAGGAAGTATAATTGAACAAAGTATCTAGAAGGAGAAGAGAGCCAGGTGATAGACATGAGTAATGTCTATCACAATTATTCATGAATATCTGTATAGAAAAAACAGTTGGGTAAAAATTTACCAAAAAGGGCTGATTGATGTTAGCTTATACTCAAATTAAATATTTTTTTGTATTTTCTAATATTGTCACAAAGGATATATGTATATCACCTGAATAAGCAGCAGGAAAACATTTACTTTTAAAAATAAAGGTTATATAACTTATCAATTTCCAAAGAAAGGCAATGCCAAAGAATATTCAAACTACTGCACAATTGCACTCATCTCACATGCTAGTAAAGTAATGCTCAAAATTCTCCAAGCCAGGCTTCAGCAATACGTGAACCATGAACTTCCTGATGTTCAAGCTGGTTTTAGAAAAGACAGAGGAGCCAGAGATCAAATTGCCAACATCCGCTGGATCATGGAAAAAGCAAGAGAGTTCCAGAAAAACATCTATTTCTGCTTTNGAGCTGTGGCTCAGATCATGAACTCTTATTGCCAAATTCAGACTTAAATTGAAGAAAGTAGGGAAAACCACTAAACTATTCAGGTAAGACCTAAATCAAATCCCATGTGATTTATACAGTGGAAGTGACAAATAGATTTAAGGGATTAGCTTTGATAGAGTGCCTGAAGAACTATGGACGGAGGTTCATGATATAGTACAGGAGGCAGTGATTAAGCCCATCCCCAAGAAAAAGAAATGCAAAAAGGCAAAATGGTTGTCTGAGGAGGCCTTACAAATAGCTGAGGAAAAAGAAAAGCTAAATGCAAAGAAGAAAAGGAAAGATATGCCCATTTGAATGCAGAGTTCCAAACAATAGCAAAGAGAGAAAGGTAAGAAAGCCTTCCTCAGCAATCAATGGAAAGAAATAGAGGAAAATAGAATGGGAAAGACTAGAGATCTCTTCAAGAAAATTAAGAGATACCAAGGGAACATTTCATGCAAAGATGGGCTCAATAAAGGGCAGAAATGGTATGGACCTAAAAGAAGCAGAAGATATTAAGAAGGGGTGGCAAAAATACACGGAAGAACTGTACAAAAAAGATCTTCATGACCAAGATAATCATGATGGTGTGATCACTCACCTAGAGCCAGACATCCTGGAATGTGAAGTAAAGCGGCCTTAGGAAGCATCACTACGAACAAAGCTAGTGGAGGCGATGGAATTCCAGTTGAGCTCTTTCAAATCCTGGAAGATGATGCTGTGAAAGTGCCACACTCAATATGCCAGCACATTTGGAAAACTCAGCAGTGGCCACAGGACTGGAAAAGGTCAGTTTTCATTCCAATCCCAAAGAAAGGCAATGCCAAAGAATGCTCAAACTACCGCACAATTGCACTCATCTCACATGCTAGTAAAGTAATGCTCAAAATTCTCCAAGCCAGGCTNTTTTCTTCTTTGCCTTTCACTTGTCTTCTTTGCTCAGCTATTTGTAAGGCCTCCTCAGTCAACCGTTTTGCTCTTTTGCATTTCTTTTTCTTGGGGATGGTCTTGATCACTGCCTCCTGTATAATGTCACCAACCTCTGTTCATAGTTCATCAGGCACTCTGTATATAAGATCTAGTCCCTTAAATTTATTTGTGACTTCTACTGTATAATCATAAGGGATTTGATTTCAGTCATACCTAAATAGCCAAGTGGTCTTCCCTACTTTCTTCAAATTAAGTCAGAATTTTACAATAAGGAGTTCATGATCTGAGCCACAGTCAGCTCCTGGTCTTGTTTTTGATGACTGTGTGGAGCTTCTCCATCTTCAGCTACAAAAAATATAATCAATTTGATTTTGGTATTGACCATCTGGTTATGTCCATGTGTAGAGTCATCTCTTGTGTTGTTGGAAGTGGGTGTTTGCTATGACCAGTGCTTTCACTTGGCAAAACAGCCTTTGCCCTGCTTCATTTTGTACTCTAAGGCCAAACCTCCCTGTTACTTCAGGTATCTCTTGACTCCTTACTTTTGTATTCCAATCCCCTATGATGAAATGGACATCTTTTTGGGGTGTTAGTTCTAGAAAGTCTTGTAGANAGCCTTTGCCCTGCTTCATTTTGTACTCTAAGGCCAAACCTCCCTGTTACTTCAGGTATCTCTTGACTCCTTACTTTTGTATTCCAATCCCCTATGATGAAATGGACGTCTTTTTGGGGTGTTAGTTCTAGAAAGTCTTGTAGATCTTCAAGCAAATGTTCAATTTCAGCTTCTTCAGCATTACTGCTTGGGGCATAGACTTGGATTACTGTGACATTGAATGGTTTGCTTTGGAAATGAACAGAGTCATTAGTAACAAAAGTCTTAGTAAGTGGAAATTAGCCCTCTGTTGACTGTCTTCAAGCTTAGACATAGATCTTCTGCCTTCAGACTAAGACTTGAATTATACCATCCCTTCTCCTTTGTCTCCAGCTTGCTCACTGCAAATCGTAGGTCTTCTCTGATTTCATTAATACATAATCCAGTTATATATATATATATATATAGTTGGTTCTGTTTCTCTAAAGATGCCAAACTAAAACACTTCCAAAACACTCAAGTCTAAGAATTAGAGAAACCTGTGTATTTAATGCACACGCTACTGATTCTGACAATATCTTGTCTCTATTGACACACTAAAGAGTCTAAAATGAGAATAAATGAGAATAAAGTTGTTCAGCTAATAGATTGACACAGATAGCATAGTTTTCTATGCATAATACCTTTTCTTTCCTGTCGTAGTCAAAGCAAATAAGTACCTATCATTCTATGAGTGACTATCTCCTTTCCAAATGTGTACTAACTCTAGCTAGCGTTCCTCCTGAGAAGCAGTGATTACGTTAAACAAAAATACAACACAATTTAAAAGTTAGATGTGTAAAATATTTTACCCAGATAAATCAATTACATATATTTTCAGAATATATGTCCCTCTTTACATGAAGAATTAAAAAAGAAAATTGCAAGTAAATACCAAACAATGAGATAAGAAAAGTTATAACAGAAAAGAATAAGCACTCACCTACCTTCCTCTCCCCGCCCATTCTCACCCCAGTAGGATTAACAATATCAAGCACTAACTGATTTAATGAACCAGGGTTAAAGAATAACAATTACCTTTTTTGTCTCATTGTGCAAAAATCAACTAATCAAAAACCTAGATAAAATAATAAATGTACACACATCAGTGGTGAACAAGAAAACACATGCACAATTATACTGCATGTAGTATAATAAAATAGTTGTAATGATAGAGAAGAATTTAACCTTCTGTTTTATTTAGCTTCATTGTTTTCTTTTTAAAAAATAGCTTCTTTAGGAGAAACTAAGCTACAGAAATACAATTAAACTTCTCAAATGCCTCAGGAAATACGTCCTTTATCTATCCTTCACCGTAAAATTAGAAAAAGAATTTGATGACTTTAAGCTATGAAGAGCCCTGTGGGTGACAGGAAACCCACTGAGGAGGGACAGCCGGGAAACTTTAGCTCTATTTGAAGAGTGACCAGTATTTTGAAAGGAGTGGAGTTCTGCTCTAGAACCTAATAATGTCCATCTGTAGACCAGAACCTGTTCATTGACCTCAAGGTTGAGGATAGTACAAGCCATGCCAGAATAATAAGGTGAAGTAGAATCCAACAAGACAGGTTCAGACTGACCAATATTTGCTGCGTATGAATCAAATACTCTAGAATGATNGTCATGTATGGATGTGAGAGTTGGACTGTGAAGAAGGCTGAGCGCCGAAGAATTGATGCTTTTGAACTGTGGTGTTGGAGAAGACTCTTGAGAGTCCCTTGGACTGCAAGGAGATCCAACCAGTCCATTCTGAAGGAGATCAGCCCTGGGATTTCTTTGGAAGGAATGATGCTGAAGCTGAAACTCCAGTACTTTGGCCACCTTACGTGAAGAGTTAACTCACTGGAAAAGACTCTGATGCTAGGAGGGATTGGGGGCAAGGGGAGAAGAGGACGACAGAGGATGAGGTGGCTGGATGGCATCACTGACTCGATGGACGTGAGTCTGAGTGAACTCCGGGAGTTGGTGATGGACAGGGAGGCCTGGCGTGCTGCGATTCATGGGGTCTCAAAGAGTCAGACACGACTGAGCAACTGAATTGAACTGAACTGAACTGAACTTATCAATGGCTAATGAATAGGTGAACCCCTTAATAAATTCATGGGCCAAAAAAAATTTTTTTAAGGCAAAAACCCCAACTTTAAGTTTCTCACTTTTTTTTTCTGTAAAAGGAATGGATAAGGTTGCCATTACATGTAATGAAATTTCCTTATTTGAGAGACTTTATATATAAGATGGAAATGAACACAAACACCACCAGGTTGGGTTTATTATCGTGTAGAAATTTGCTGATAGAGTAGATAACTTTGAACTGTGTTGTTCCCGTTTACCATGTTTATATTCACGAGGTAAACTTCCACAAGGGAGGCTGATGAAGATCTTGGGGAGGGGATGTTTATTCAAGGGAATATAGTCTCTAGGCCCAGATGAATGAGAGGTGGTGTCTTAGGGCAGGTTTCCCAGAAGGAGACCCTGAGATGATGCTGTGCCCACATGTGATTTATTAAGGGGATGCTTCAAGAAGAAACTGGTGAGGGAGTGTGGGCAGCAGAATGTGGCCAGGCAAAGCTGTGATTTCATGCTCAGTCCCAGCCTGATCCCTGGGGGAGCTCTGGAATGTTAAGTGACACCATAGGTCTGGCCCTGACTTGAGGCAAGAGGGCTGAGTTTTCAGACTCCTGCCCTGGTTGGTCATTGGTTCGCAGGCACTTCCGGCTCTCCAAAAGGTCAGAGCAAATCCAACAGCCTGAGGCAGGCCTCTGCAGAAAGTAGCAGGTGTGATTCATCAGACGAACATACAGAAGCTGGCTGAGGGATTGCAGAAATGGTGAAGGGGATCCAAGGGCTCTTGGTGGGACACAACGGATGGAGTAGTGGAATAGTGCCCACTACAGACGGAGTCTCCCTGCAGACTGAGGTCCTAGCACCCAGGTAACTTGGGCTTCATAGACTGTGAATGGGGCTTAAGTAAGAGCCCGTGGGAAAGAATTTTAATCAAGAGAGACAACATAGCTTTTAACTATGCCAGTTTCTTGCTGGGACCCATGTGGCTTTTGGACATAGCTACCTGATATGCTACTGTTGTGAAGGACTGGCAGGTGGTTGCAAGTCTACATGAACAGCTGGGGGGAAATGTGCATTATATTGACTGTGTTGAAATTTTTTACAAACATGAGGGATGAAAAATGACTTGTTGGGTGGGCCTGGCGCCCTTATGAAGATGTGACCTCTCTTACTATCATCTTGCCCTCTCTTACTATCATCTCAACTGGAATCCAGCTTGCCTGCTTCTCTCTCTCCCTCCCTCTCTCCTGCTAAGGACTAGAAGTCTTAAGTCAAAGTTGTCTGAGGCCTGCATGAGAGAAAGCGCAGGAAAAAGACTTGTAGAGAATCAGTCCTGGGTTCAAAACCTGGCTCTGTCCCTTACCCTGAATCTCAAGTTCCGATATAATTGGGAGTGATAACCCGCGCTGCACTGCACTCAGTCTCTCAGTCGTGTCTGACTCTGCGATTCTCATGGGCTAGAGCCTGCCAGGCTCCTCTGTCTATGGGGATTCTCCAGGCAAAAAGACTGGAGTGGGTTGCCATGCCCGCTTCCAGGGGATCTTCCCAACCTAGGAATAGAACCCAGGTCTTCCGCATTGCAGGTGGATTCTTAACCATCTGAATCACCAGGGAAACCCAACAGCTACACCCATTAGGACTCTATTGAAGTTATAGGGAACTGGACCCTTTCTGAGTCTTAATTTATTCATCTGTACAACAGTGTAATAAAATGAATGATAAATGATGATTATGACAATGTTGATCATTCTCACCTCTCAGAATTGATGTGGCGGGGTGAGGCGCGGAGCGGTTAAAGAACTAAATATAGCAGTGTGCTGTGAATAGGTTACTGCCCCTGGCCTATCCTGAGTGCCCCTCTAACCCTTAGTCTCCTTAAAGGAAAGATGAGTGGATCTTTCCACAGCTGCCACTAATGCTCAGGACATTTTTCATATAGACATGAAGCCCATTTGAAGTGCTGTATCCTGTGGTTTCTAATAGAAATCCTATTGCTTTCCCCCCAGCCATTGTGAGCTTATGACTATGGCTGTCTCTGGGTGAGCAGACACAGGGCCTTCCAGTAGGAAAGAAAACCCATCAGACCAGATCTGCTGGGTCCAGGTGGAATAACTATGAACGAGGAAATGTCAAAGCCTTCTCTTTCTCCTAGTAAAGGCCCTTGACCAACATGGACCTTTTTAATTTATAGCCCGGAAGCACAAACTGAATCTCGTACCATATGCATTTGTCTCCTCTCTCTTTTCTGCAGGAATCTGGGGCGGGGGGAGGGATTAATAGGCTGACTCTAAGAAGGAGAGACGCAAGGAGTGCCATCGAGTCCTTTGTGTTTACAGCACTTGAAAGGATGGATCTCTAACAAGTCTAATTTAATCTTGGCTCAAGTGAAGGAACAGTGAATTCCAGGCTGGGAAGAATAAACTGAGATGCCATAGGACATTAGAGATAATTTAATTCAACTCCCTCTCTTGTTAGATAAGGAACCTGAAGCTTGGGGGTGGAGAAGGGGCACTGGTGTGTCCATGGCCACATAACAGATTGCTCCTGACTGAGCCTGGGAGCTGAACTGCCTGAGTCCTGGGCCAATGCTCTGGGCTCTGCCATTCATTTCTGTGCCGTTGTCATGATTTTTGTCATATTTACATGCCATCTGTACCTTTATTAACCTGGTTTCTTTATTAATTGAGTTGATTTGGTTTTTTATTCCTAAATAAATTTATTTTGAAAGGAAACTGCTGCAAAGGGAAAGCAAGGATCATTTACCACAAATAGAAGGTGACTGTAAAAATACATGCTACAAAACGAAGTAATACAGTTCAATTTTAGCAAGGTAGTGCTATATGTGAAGAGACTACTCAGTCTTTGAAAAGGGAGGGTGGTAATGTTAAAGAGAATTTAAAAGGGGAAGTGCTTTTATTTTAACCATAGGAGAGCATGTTTTTTAATGTGCTGTGAACTATCTAAAATTCTCTCATATCATGAGTGACTAAGTTTATCAGGAAAGAAAATGGGTGTGAAAGTTTCTAAGGAAGTCTAACGCTTTACCTAGACTAGAATTCCAATTGTGTCACTTACTTTGAGCAGGTTAACTTAACCTCTTTCTGTTTCAGTTCCTTCACTCATAAAATGGGAACAAAAGTGCGTGTGTGCCATGGGATTGTTGCAAGTATTCAATTAGACAGTACATATAAAGCCGTCAGAACGCTGCTTGGCACAGAGCAAGCACGTGATAGCATCAGGTATTCCTGTAGTTATCATTATTAAAACTTTAAGCGGTATTTACTCTCTAGTAGAATTACAAATTTATTTGTAAAGGTTTACATAGGAAATATCTTAGCCTCTGCAGTTTGTATGGTCTCTGTTGCAACCACTCACCTCTGCCACAGCAGCCAGAGGTAGTACATAAACAAATGGGCATGACTGTGCTCCAGTAAAACTCTATTTACAAAAATAGGCAGCAGGCTGGACTTGACCTGCAGGTTACAGTTTCTGCTAGAGGCTCATAGGTATGGAAAACAAAGTACGCTATCTCATGCTGCTGCTGCTGCTGCTGCTGCGTCGCTTCAGTCTTGTCTGACTCTGTGTGACCCCATAGACGGCAGCCCACCAGGCTCCCCCATCCCTGGGATTCTCCATGCAAGAACACTGGAGTGGGTTGCCATTTCCTTCTCCAATGCATGAAAGTGAAGCGTGAAAGTGAAGTTGCTCAGTCGTGTCCGACCCTCAGTGACCCCATGGACTGCAGCCTTCCAGGCTCCTCCGTCCATGGGGTTTTCCAGGCAAGAGTACTGAAGTGGGGTGCCATTGCATCCTCCGATTCTATCTCATACCTTCGTTCAAACCCCCAGTTTTTAAAGCCAACCTCACGTACCTGAAACATGGGTTCTTTCATCTTAACTGACTCCCAAGTGACCGTGGGGCTGGACAGCCACTGAACTTGATGTAGAGGATCAAAGTTAAAAGCACAGGTTTGGGAGTCAGGATGACTTTAGTTCCCTGCTCACCCTGCAAGGGGTATCATTTTCTTTTTACACAGGAGGAAATTGCAGCTCAGCAGGGTGAAGTAATTTGCTCAGTGTCACACAGCCAGCAAATTGACGTCTATTCCACAAACATGAAATTTGGTTCTAATCCAGAAACCCCAGGGCCAGCAGCGTGTCCTCATGACAATTCCTTTGCTGGTTTCGAATCTCTGTGGTAAGGGAGGGGAGAGCCTGAGGGGGATTGATATAGCACTGGGAATGATGCTGATGGCTTAGGGTATGATTATGACCTTGGGAGGAGGGGGAATGTAGTTCTCAGAGACTATAAGACTGAGTAGAGAGTGCACCAGGGCCAGCTCCCTCTCCCATTGGGGAGCCCTAGCTGTGTACTTGGGCGATTCTTCTTATCTCTCTGTGCCTCGCTTCCCCTAAACATAACAAGAAGCAGCATTTTATTAGTACACCGGGCACAGTGCTTTCCAATACCTTTATCTCATTTTCTCCTTGAAAGTTGAAACTGCCCTGAGATGTTTATCCCCACTTCAGATGAGTAAGGTGAGGGTAAAAAAAGTTCATTTCAACTGCCCAGGGTCACAGAACTAGAAATAGCACAGCTGGGATTTGAGTGCTAGTCTGCCTGGTTATGTTTTTCCAGTTCAAAATATCCCTCAATGGAGTCTCTCTGTGGGGACTCCACAGGTAAGAGGGATGTACATGGATGCTAATTCTAGAAGCAGAGATAACTCAGGTGACACTTTTAGCATGTGCTTGGTACTGTGCAGTCAGTCCCTCCAAACGACTTTATAAACGGGTGTGGGTGTGGGGAATAACAGATCTGCTAACTGAGGTTCCTAGACATTATGTAACTTGTCCAAGTTTACTCAGCTACTAAGAGCCAGTTAGGCGTTGAATTCAGGTCAGACACACTCCCAAGCCCATGCTCTTAATAGAGCTTATCATTCAACCCAGGACGCTTTTGAGAGAGAAAGGCACTATCAACAATTATGCCAGGATAACAGATAGAAACAGGGGTGCGTGGTCATTCCAGTTCCTGACCATCGGGTTCTCTGCATCCCTCAGGACCACCCCAAATCAGGATGACATGGAGGGAAAATCTACTACAGCTGACAGAAGCACCAATTTAATTATTACAGTTAACATTTACATTGATCTCAGGAAGCATTTTAGGAAAGAGGTAAAGTCCTGTGGAAATAAGGCATTTGGTGTTTGGTGTTTGACATTTTTGGAAGCAGTGAATTTAATTGCCTCTAGAGTTGCTTCAAGAAGTAGTCAAAGAGCAGCTGGCACCCTCCCCCTAGAGACCCTGGTTTTCTTTCACTCTCTGACTGCGTGCACTAAGTGAAAAAGAGAAATAGATTAAAACAGTCTCCAAGGAAATGGAGATAAACGACTTTAGATTTGCTATGATAAGAANCTACTTTTGCATTCCAGTCCCCTATAATGAAAAGGACATCTTTTGGGGGTGTTAGTTCTAAAATGTCTTGTGTTGTGGGTAGGGGACAGAAAATACATATATGTGTAAATATACATGAAAAAACCATAGAAGAAATATAGAAAAAGAATTATAGAAAAGTAAAGCAGGGAAGAGGGTTTGTGGGGGGAGGGGGAGGTGAGCACTTTTCAATAAGAGCAAAGTCTCATTAATAGGTGACATCTAAGATGGATGTGAGAGAGATGAGGGAGGGACACCCAGGGAGTTGCTACAGCAAGGATTGAAGGCCTTGAAGTGAGGGACAGCTGGCTGTGCTACGAACAAGGTCGCCTGTTTGAATGGAACAGACCGAGTCGGGGAAGAGCAGCGGGAGCTGCTGCCTGAGAGGTGGTGGGGCCAGATCACACAAGGTGCTGGGTCTCCAAGTGCGGCCCCCAGCTGGGCAGCATCAGTGTCACCCGGGGACTTGCTAGAAACGTAAATTATCAGGCCTTGCCCTGGACCCACTGAGTCAGAAACTCTGGGAGTGGGTTCCAGTGGCCTGTGTTTGAACAAGCCCCCCAGGTAAATCAGATGCTGATGTGAGGCCCCCTGGGCCATCTTGGAGACTCTGACTTTTATTCTGAGGTGAGAAGACATTAGAAGTTTGGGGGCAGAGGAGTGACATCATCTGACTTAAAAGAAAAAAAGAAAACCACACTTGTGCCCTGGTCCTACCCTCAGAGATTCTAATTTAATTAGTCAGAGATATGGGCTGGGCAGTGAAATTTCTGAAACTTTCTAGGTGCTTCTAATGGGCAGCCAAGAGTGCAGCCCCTCTGGCTTCCAGGTCAAGAACAGACTGCAAGGGGTCAAGGGAAGAAGCGAGAAGCTCAGTTGGGAGGCTACTGACGTAATCTGGGTGAGTTAGGAGGATATTGCTATTATACAGGCAAGGAGTGATGTTGGCTTAGACCAGAGAGGCAGCAGTGGAGGTAATGAACAGTCAGATTCTGGATCTGTTCTGAAAGTAGAACTATCAAGATTTTCTGATGGATTCGATGTGGAGTGTAAGAGAAAGTGAAAAGTCAGGAAGACTGTCACGTTTTTACCCTGAGTGATTGGGAGGACATAGTTTCCTCTTTGCTAAGGTGGGGAAGACAGTGGGAGGAAGAGGTTTCCTCCATGCAGCAGGATCAGGAATCAAGATTTTGAACATGTTGACTTTGAGATGTCTATCTGAGATCCAAATGGAGATGCTGAACTAGATTCAGGGGAAATGTTCATGCTGGACATTCTAAGTGTGTGAGATGTCGGTGTAGGTGGTACTTAAAGCCCTAAGACTGGCTGAAGTCACTTAGGAAGCAAATGTAGATGAAGAAGAGAAGTTCAAGGGAGGCTCCAAGAGCCAGAGGTGTCCCAGGAATCCAAGTGGTAAAGTGTTTCAGGAGAAAGGGAGTGGCTGACTGTCACAAGTGGATGAACAGGCAAGTAACGTGAGGGCTGAGAACTGATCACCGGATTTAGCAGCGTCAAGGTCATGGGGAACCACACTGACTGAGAACAGTGTCAGTGGGGGGACTGGGAGAGGGGCAGAGGCCTGTTCATGAAACGGGAGGAGAGGAATCAGAGACACAGAAGACAGACAAACCTTTTATGAAATTTTGCTGCAAAGGGCAGGTGTTGGAAGAGAATAGAGTGAAGGTCTTTTTTTTTAAATATGACAAACATAACATGTTTCTATCTTTTGTTGGGAACACTCTTCCAGTGCAGGGAGATTAGTAGATATGTTAATAGCAACAAACATATATTAAGCACATTTTTATGCTCCTGGCACTGTTTTATTCATGGTGCACATGAATTATTCTCCTCACATTTTCTCCTCACCACCATCGTGTGAGAAGTTTCTATTATTATCCCCAGTTTACACCTAAGGAGCCTGAGCTCTGAGAAATAAATGAATGTTCCCAAAGACACACTGCCAACAAGAGGGGAAAGCAGAGGTTCCGTCCTGGAATTGGCTCCAGAGCTACAGCCCTTGCTTCCTTCTCTCCAAGCCCCACTGTCTGCCTTTCTGCATGTGGGTTGCCCTTTTAAATCCATGCATTTTGGGTGCTCAGCTAGAAGGGAAGAAATGACTCAATACCAAAGCAACCAACAATTAATTAGAAGCAATCATGCTGAAAGCACCATTAGAAAGTCTCCCAGTTATAACTGGGAGGAAAACTTAGTTTTCTTTCTCTTTCCTCTGCTCCTCCTAACACGATGTTGCTGTCTATGGCCTGGAACGTCCTGAGTGCCCAAACTGGCCTTTCTCGCCCTGTTGTAGCCATCTGTGAGGCAGTCTCACAGGTTCCACTCAACACATCTCCTTCCTTTGTTGCCAGCCTTGATGCTCAGGCGTGCTCCCTACCTCTTCCTCACAGAGTGCTCCTCTGCCCCAGGCTGAGTGACCTCCCCAGCTCAGGGTCTGCTGGCAGACACTATTGTAACAGTCCATACTCTTGGTAGAAGCAAAAGAAAACAGTATCTTGATTGGGTTGAACAGTGTCCCCTGAAGCTTTATGTCCACTTGGAACCTTCAGATGTGACTTTATTTGGAAATAGAGTCTTTGCAGTGTAACTAGCTGAGGTCATTCTGGATTAGGGTGGGCCCTATTCTACTGATGGTTGTTGTTATAAGAGAAAACAGACACACAGACAGACCATCAGGGAGAAGGCCACATGAGCCCGAGGCGGAGACTGCAGTGATGCAATTACAAGCCCAGGAATACCAAGGATTGCTGGCAACACCGGAACCTGGGAAGAAGCAAGGAAGGATTCTTCTGTAGACTCTTCAGAGAGAGCATGGCCCTGATGACCTTGACCTCACACTTGAACTTTCAGAACTGGGAGAGAATAAATCCCTTTTGTCTTAAGTCACCCCATGTGTGGGAGCAGTTTGAGGAAACGAATACGGTACCCGTTGGCCAAAACTTGGCAGAGCTTCTGTGAGGGAGTCTGTGGTGCTCCCATGCGCTATGCCTGCCAAGTAGTGCAGCACTGCATTGAGATCACCATTGAGAATGCATGAAGGAAAAAAAAAAGAATGCATGAAGGAAAGGGGCAGAATGATGCACCTGGGAGGATCCTCAGAGATAATACAGCCCAGCCAACTTCTTTTAAAGATGTGGAAGATAAAGCGAAAGCAAGGAAAGAGGCGTGTTCAAGGTCACGTGGCTTTTTATGTTCCACCCCTATAACCTGGAACCCTGCTGGTACCTAGCAGGTGCTCAATAAACATTTGTCAGATGAATGAATGAATGGGATCCAAATGCCTGATTGTGTTCTCAAGATTTGCTAAGATCAAAACCCATACTACATTATTTAAATTAGCAATTCTTTTTCCTCAAAATGCCACGACTAATACCTATTAGCTATGAATCGATTTCTATTGTTGAAAATGTCAAGGCTTCTTGGAGAATCCAACCAGAGAAAATTTCTAAAATTGAAGCATAATGCTTCAGAGGATTCCTTTACTACCCGAAAAGGACTTTCTTGTTCCATTGGACATTCTTCTTTAATAAATGGCTGAGTTTCATAAAAGTAGTGCCACCTAAAATTTGCTAGTATTATACCAACCCGTTAACTCTAGTTATGCTTATCTTCAGGCCTTGGAGATAAATTCTCCACTGGTTGTTCATAAGCATAAAGGAAACATGACTAAAACCCACCATTCATCAGTTAACAATGGTATGTTGGATATTCATCAGGCACTTTGCTACATTATTACCTACCTTCACAATAAAGATTGATAACACCTTTCAAGATATTGATTGCATCTGTGTGATCCACCTGAGTGGACCTGAGTGTCCACCTGAGTGGATAATACCTTTTGAGATATTGATTGTACCTGAGTCTGCCACCAGTCTCAGAATGAGCTCTTTTTGGAGGTCTGACATTAGCAATGACAGGCTGATGGTTTGGTGAACATGCAGGAGGATGCCCTTCTAGGTTTTAAGACTTATAAGAACTTATGTTACAGATAAAGTTTCTCAAGTGTGCAAAGAGATACATCCAGAGATAGTTGTTACAGAAATGTTTGCAAGAACAGAAGACTGGAAACATCTAAAATGCCTAACAACAGGGGTTGGTTAAAGGGTACATTCAGTTGATGGGATTCCAGAAAGCCACTCAAAAGGATGAGGCAGATCCACAACTATTCCCATGGAAAAATGTCCAAGATGTAAAGTCTGAATAGTACAGTCCCATTTGTGTAAAGTAAATACAATGATAAAAAATACACAAAGGAAGGAAGGTGGGAAAGAAGGATGATATAGTCTTATTTGTGTAAAATGAAGATAATTGCATAGGGTATATACAGAAAGGGAGGGAGGGGAAACATTTCTGGAAGAATGTATAAAATACTGTTCATATATGGGGAGTATAACTAGGGACCAGAAAAAGCAAAAAAGATTTCAACCACAAAACCTTCTTCACTCTTCATATTTTTAAACAATGTGCATATATTAAACTAAAGCCCAGTTATTAAAAAATACTAAGAAAAATAGAGAGTGTATGACTTGTTATTAACACCCTTGCGGTTTACAAAGAGACCACAAAGAAATCATGCAAGCTCATTTCTGCACTGATGCTCAGAAACTAAGAAAATGTTGGCTCTTAGCAGAATTTATACTGATTCATGCAACATCAGCTTAATAACACGCTCAGAATAGACAGACTAGGGCTAGTGTCACAACACATTCAAAACAGAGTGTCCAAGCTGATAGAGGAAAGATATTCCAGAGCACAAATGTTGGACAGTTGGATGGTGCAAGACGGTTCCCAAAATGTTACTAAATCTCCAAAGGATACAGAAAAATGTAATATGTAGCATGAGTTCTTAATTCATAAGGGGCCACTTTTTTCCTGAAGGAAACATTCATTTCCAAATTCTTTTTCCTGCTGTAGTGGGCTAATGTGAGTCAATAGACATTAAGCTGTAAAATTACAGAATGATCTTTGTATCTCCTGATTGCATTATCTGTGCCAGGCATTTTACACTTCACAGCCATCTGTGAAGTAGGGGATTCACAAATAGGTAAACTGGCTTTCAAAGAAGTCAAGTAACCTGTCCAGGTGGAGCCCGGCATTGAGCCTCCTGTCTGCTAAGCTATGTGCATCTCAGCATTCCAGGAAAGGGGCTGGCTTAGGCATCATCTCATCCTGCAGGAGAGGAAGCTGAGGTCCATGGGGGAAGAGACTTGCCGAAGGGTCCCTACACCAGGGCCCATCCTGGTAGTGGCTGAGGCGGGCCTTGAACTTGGGCATCTGCATGCAGTACACGTTCACCCACCTTAACTTTCCTTTAACTCTTGAGCATATGGAAGGTGTTGCAGACAATGTTGAACTGAATTAAACTGGGCTCTTACATGTACTGTATTGGAAGAGGCCTCCAATAACAAGGCTCCTTTCTGAAATTTGTACTTCTCAAATCTGAACAACCTCTTCTCAATTTTTGCACTGTCCCTATCAGGTCAGTTCAGTTCAGTCGCTCAGTTGTGTCCGACTCTTTGCGACCCCATGAATCACAGCACGCCAGGCCTCCCTGTCCATCACCAACTCCCAGAGTTCACTCAGACTCACATCCATCGAGCCAGCCATCTCATCCTCTGTCGTCCCCTTCTCCTCCTGCCCCCAGTCCCTCCCAGCATCAGAGTCTTTTCCAATGAGTCAACTCTTTCCATGAGATAGCCAAAGTACTGGAGTTTCAGCTTCAGCA
>SJYV01042098.1:220990-255800 GCA_006410875.1 Neotragus pygmaeus
TTCATGGCTGCAGTCACCATCTGCAGTGATTTTGGAGCCCAAAATTAAAGTCTGACACTGTTTCCACTGTTTCCCCATCTATTTCCCATGAAGTGATGGGACCAGATGCCATGATCTTCGTTTTCTGAATGTTGAGCTTGAAGCCAACTTTTTCACTCTCCTCTTTCACTTTCATCAAGAGGCTTTTTAGTTCCTCTTCACTTTCTGCCATAAGGGTGGTGTCATCTGCATATCTGAGGTTACTGATATTTCTCCGGGCAATCTTGAGTCCAGCTCGTGTTTCTTCCAGCCCAGCGTTTCTCATGATGTACTCTGCACTGTCCCTATGGCCCTTGTCAATTTCATACGTTGTGGACGGTTGATATATATATGGCACCACTTAACTTCCTCTAAACCAAAAATACATGTGAAAGCAGAGAGCTTAAAGGTTATTTCTTTCTAACATGTATTTTGAAGGGTAATGCTGATTTTGTTACTCCCCCTTTAAAACCATTAATTTTTAGAATAAAGTCTCGGGTTCCTAGCCTAGGTTTATGGTCCTCAATCTGGTTCCCTGACACTACAGCATTATCAGGAGACTTGCTCATCTTATTTTTTCTGCTCAAATGCGACTTTGTCATTCATACCTTCTGAACATGCTTTTCCACCTGCCTGGAACATTCTCCCCTGAGCAATTTGTCTGTAGGAATTAGCTTAAAGGCCATTTCTTTGGGGAGGTGTTTCCCAAGCCTCAGGGCAGTCTTTTGAGGGTCTTGTCACCCTTGTACTTCCTGGGTCACTGTAATCTTTCCCAGCAGCCTGTGAGCTCCAAGGGCAGAAACCACATTTCTCTTGTTTATCACTCTGGGCAGTGTTCTTAGTGGTCAGCCTGCAGGGACTAGTGTCTTACTTGTTGATTAAGTAAATAAGAAAAAAAAATGCAATATACATAAAAGATCTCAGGATGTATATAAAAGGTATACACATCAGTGATTTCATAGTTTATCACTATTTTATACCCAAGTATATAGTGCAAGCTTATAATGATATTCCCAAGTTATTGACAAAAGACTCTACTCAGTGTGCTGCCAGAGAAAGTGGCAATGAAATTCATTTGAAAACTATTTCCATTAAAGCGGTCAAACTGAAAAAAAAATCTTCTTACAATGGGAACATTAACTATCTGGAAAAACAAAACACTTAGCAAAATACCTATTGATGCCAGCAAAACAAAGTGTTACTCTACTCTGAATTAACATAAGCTGTATTTATGAATTTTTATATTACAAATGGGTACATTTCATTTTCCACCATCTTATTTACTCCCCAGGAGGTTCACGGGTAATAGAACAAATGAATTTCTTTCTCCATTAGCCTGTCATTGCCACTTTTAAACGGCTTCTTGCCCATATACTCCAATATTTTTCTCATAATAAGTGGTAAAACATTCAGCCTTCTCATTTCTTAACCGTGTCCTTTGTGTTCCAGATGAGATAAGTAGTACAGTACCTTCCATCTGCATCAGGGAAGGAGGTAAAGTGAGGCAAAGATGCTAAATGATTTAAGTTTATATAATCAAAATTCATCCATCCACCTGTATCAGTGATGCAACAAATTTTTAGTGATTGTCAATTTGGTGCCCAGCTGTTTTAGTTGCTGATAATAGGAAATAAGATAATGTCCTTGTTTTCATGTAGTTGATACTGTAGATAGGGGGAATAGACAACGAATAAGGTAAAGTTGCTCAGTCGTGTCCGACTCTTTGCGACCTCATGGGCTGTAGCCTACCAGGCTCCACTGTCCATGGGATTTTCCAGGCAATAGTACTGGAGTGGATTGCCATTTCCTTCTCCAGGGGATTTTCCCGACCCAGGGATTGAACCCGGGTCTCCCACATTGTAGACAGACGTTTAACCGTCCTTGTTTTCATGTAGTTGATACTGTAGATAGGAGGAATAGACAATGAGTAAGTAAATAAATAATATCAAATGGAGTGATAGATGGAATATTTGTGTTCCTCCAAATTTGTATGTTGAAATCGAATCCCAGTGTGACAGTATTAGGGAGTAGTGGGGGCGGTCTTTGGGAAGTAATTAGGTCATGGGGGTAGACCCTCACGAATGAGATTAGTGTCCTTATAAAAGAGACCATGGCACCTTGATCTTGGACTTCCCAGCCACTAGAACCGTGAGAGGTAATTCTGATCTACCCAGTCTACAGGGTTCTGTCACAGTAGCCCAGACGGACTAAGACAAATAGTGACAAACACTATGATGAAACTAAAAGTTATTATTAGAGTTATTTAGCCCTGACTCTGATCCCAGCCCTGGGGACACCGACTATTGTGTGGTCTGGGAAGCCTCTCTGAAACGGTGATGGCATCGTTGAGACCCTAATGCCAAGAAGAAACCAGTGAAGGGAACATCTGGAGGAAGGCTCTCTAGGCAGAAGACCAAAGGTCCTGCAGTGGGAGCAAGCTTGGTATGTTCAAGGAACAGCAAGGAAGTGAGGGTGGCTGGGATGCAGAATGAGGTGTGTGGTGGGCGATGAGTGTGGACACAGTTGAGAAGCCAGCTTATATGGAGTCTTAAAGGCCACAGTGAGGAGTATGGACTGTCTTTCAGAATTTTCTTCTAGTGATGGGAGACACCATAGAATCTAATAAGCCAAGGATAACATATGGTTTATGCTTTTAAAGTTCAGTCTGGTTGAACTGTTTAGAATGGATGGACCACCTGGGAACAACAGCAGGGGACATCAGGCAAGAGAGGATGGTGTTCTGGACCAGACACCATCAATGTCAAAGGAAGTAGAGGGTAGTGGATGGATTAGATATATGGTTTCTGAAGTTAAACAAGAGAACTTGCTGATCTCTTGAATATTGAGAGTAAGGGAACTTGAGTCAAGGATGAAACCAATTTTGGGCTTGAGCAAATGACTAGATGATGGTGCTATTTACTAAGAGAAGATGGTGGGGATAGAAATGAATATATTCTTTTGTTATCAGGGAAGGGAATAAAAAATTCTGTCTTGGACATTTTGAGATGCCTTTTAGAGGTACCTGGCCAATTGGAGATGCCAAGTAGGGCAGTGTTAGATTCACAAGTCTGGAAGAGAGCACTTAGAGGTGGAAATATCAAATTGGAGTCAACAGTGTGATGATGGTGCTTAGAACTAGAATGTCACTGATGTCTCCAAGGAAGACAGTGCTATTGGAGAAGGGGCAGCCACACCTCCCCAGCCCTTATCCCTAAGTCCCACATTAACCAATATGGTCATACACCATACCACAACAATTTTGTTCCCTCCCATCCAACATCCAATTACATTAGACAAAACATTTACTGTCTCTTCTGTAAGAAAAGTGAAAGTGAAAGTGAAGTCACTCAGTCGTGTCCAACTCTTTGTGACCCATGAACTGTAGCCCACCAAGCTCCTCTGTCCATGGGATTCTCCAGGCAAGAGTACTGGAGTGGGTTGCCATTTCCTTCTCCATCTGTAAGAAAGGTGTTACACTAAGGAATAAAGGGCTATAAAGATAGGTGACTAATACATGATGTCATCTCTCAAGTTGCTTATAAACTAGTAAGGAAAAGAGCAAATATAAAAGGTAGAATGTTATCTTATTTCCAAGAGAGTGGAGGGGTCTTTAAAAGGTAGACTTGGGAAGACACGCTGGGAGCAGATCATGTGCATGCATGCTAAGTCACTTCAGTCGTGTTTGACTCTTTGTGACCCTATAGACTGTAGCCCAGCAGGCTCCTCTGTCCATGGGATTCTCCAGGCAATAACACTGGGGTGGGTTGCCATGCCCTCCTCCTTGGGATCTTCCCCACCCAGGGATCAAACTCTTGTCTCCTGCATCACAGGTGGATTCTCTACTGCTCAGCCACTGGGGAAGCCCAGAAGATTATGGGGAGGTCAAGATTTTTTTTTTTTTTTCCTGCGAAGAAATTAGGACAGTATTGAAGATTTCTGAGTTCCATGACCAGGTCAACACCTTTCCTTCCCTGTCCAAGGCTTGTTTAGCCTCTCTGGTCTGCCTCAAATCTCACCCCTTTCATATTCTTGCCCACCCTCTATTATCACTCAGTTTTCATCTTTAACCCTTCAGCTTTTCCTAACTAGTGCTAATCCATTTAGTGCTTGATGCCACACTGTCTCTTTCAGATGGTTCCTTTTTCAAGGTGTCTATAAATTCCTTCTAAGTAGGATCCAGGTCTTAAATTCATAGTCTCTGGCTCAGGAGGGAAACATAATAAGCTCTCAAGCAATGCCTGCTGCTTCTAGTGTCACTTCAGTGGATTCTTCTTTGACCTCTGATTAGATCAGATTCCTTTGTTCCAGGATCTCAGAGACTCATTTTCTAGCACACCTCTCAGTTTTTAACTATATACCCTACATATGGGGGCTTCCTAGGGGACTCAGTGGTAAAGAATCTGCCTGCCAAGCAGTAGACATAGGTTAGATGCCTGGGTTGGGAAGATCCCCTCGAGAAGGAAATGGCAATCCACTTCAGTATTTTTGTCTGGGAAATCCCATGAACAGAGGAGCCTGGTGGGCCACAGTCCACGGGGTCGCAGAGTCGGAAACGATGAACAACTAAAACCACCCTACATGTGACTATTTGAATAGGTTCTGTCTTCCCATAGGCTGTTAGTTCCCAAAGAGCAGGAACCACTTCTGATTTTGCTCATGATGATATCCCTCATTTGTGTGCAACAAACATTTGTTGAAAAATTGAATAGGCAGGGCCTTAGGTGTTCAAAGGGTCAAGGAGCTTGAGCAGGGCAGCCTCAAGCATGATCCACCTGCTTGTAGTTTCTGAAAGAGCAATGAAATTCATATGGAAAAACTACCCCTCAGATGGAGTTCTTCCTGATTAACTTCCCTTCTGCTTAGGGACAAACTTTCCCAGAGAGTGGCTCTTCTCTGGTAAGGAGGCCCCCTCAAAGGCTGATTTACTGTCACTTAGGACACTTGAGTCCTCCTTCTTCACAGAGCTGAACAGGAGGCAAAGCAGTGTTCCCAACTGTCAGGAAGAAGCGGCCCGCTGGCAGCAGCTATGATCATCCAGGCAGATGGAGCGACATATGTATATTTACATATATATTTCCTAATCAATAGGTTCCAGTGAAAACATGAAAACTCAAGAACATGATTTGAATTTAAGGAGCTCTGAAGGAGTTTAATTCCTTAAAGAAAATTAGCACAATTGGGATTTTTTTCAGCTGCAGATAACTCCAGGACAAAAATGAATAGTACTATTGAATGATCAAACTTTCCTCCCTAAGTTGGCAAATTTCCTTTTCCAAATTAGGTACTGCTAGCATTTCCTCTTAAGAAATGAATTTTGAAATATTTTAACCTTATTCCTGGCCCCTGTATGATTCTCTGACAGTCTTTCCACACAAGCTTACTTTTAAGAACAGGCCAAGCTTGTCCCCTAGGATTTTTGTTATTGCTTGCTCATAGCAGGTGGCCAGTACATATCTGTTCATGAATAAATAGGTTAAGATAAGCCAATTAGGCCCCAACAGAAACCCATAACTTGTCTGTCTGCTGTTTGAGCCAACTGGAGATAATATAAGCGATGACTTGAAGATTTAGCCTAAGATTTAATGCTTCTGATTTTTGCTTTGTTCTTACATGTGTCGACTGAAAAAAAAAAACAAAAACCCACCACCACCACAATGTAAAAGTTGAGAATTATGTTTTATTCAGTGGACTCTGAGGACTTTATACCAAGGACTTAAGTCCAGGATCCAGGCTCCCAGAGAGCTCTGAGGGATTGTTTTGAAGAAGTAACAGAGGAGCCAGGTACATGAGTTTTTGCAACAAAAGCAGAAAGGTTACTGCAGAAGCTTACTGTTAATTAAAGAAAACCCAGATATCTCAATTTAGTGAACTTAACACTTCTCTATGTCTGGGAAGATGCAAGTCTGGGTCACTGAAATCATCCCTTTGACAGGCACCTTACCTATCTAAGGCCAGTATCCTGTTAGTCTCCATCCTGAATCCCCTTATGGTGTGCAACTGGGGAAGGCTGCAGTGGCTGATGGCTTGATGGCTGCACCACCCTTTGTTTACAGATATAGCAGGTGACATTTGTCGTCCACACATGTGAATATCAAGGAACATGGCTTGCAATTTTACCCACCACAAAATTGCATTTTACTCCTGCAATTCACGTGAAGATGAACTTGTGGCAATTACCAGTTGCCCACAACTTCCGTTCCTCCCTTGTTTCTTAATAGAACACTTTGAGGAAGTGTGTCCAGTTAAAAATCATACAATTTCATCTTCCCAGGCTTCCTTACAGCTACAGCAGGTAGCATGTAACCCAGTTCTGGCAGTGAAGTCAGGTGAGGCTTCTAGAAAGCTACTGCCTTCCTGATACAAAGGTACACACTCAGCTGCTATGTCTGTTGCCTTCTGACCATCCATCCACCTTTCTCCCTGCCTGGAGATTTTTCTACTGAAAGCTCCTGTACCTCTGGCAGAGGGCTTCTGCTGGCTACAGGATCATGCTTAGCCTGGTTGGAAGTACCAGAGAGTTAGTGATGCTGGAAGCAGCCCTCACTGCCAGATAGAAGTTGGTGTATAAACATCCAAGATCCTTGGCCTTCAGATGGGGCGACTTTGAGGTGTAAGCTACAATCACAAAGGGCAGATAGAGTGTCCTGACTCCCCCAGAGGGGCTGAGCCCAGTTGCTCACAGAAATAATGCACTCATTCTGTAGTGGCTCTCTTTTTCATCTCACTCCTGGGTTTACCTTGCAGATAAACTACTTGCACAGGAATCCTTTCTCTGGGGAACCCAATCTCAGACATCTTGTGACTGTAGATGAAGGCTACATGCTAAGGATGGAAAGAAATCTAGAAGTCCTTCGATAAAAAGAATCGGATGGAGCCCTTGATGTCAAACTTGGGCTGTTCTAGCCTGGGGCTGAGTTTCTCTGGACTTTGTGTTATTTAAGAAAAATAAACCTCTTACTTGGGTAGGCCACCACAACTGGGTTTCCGTGGCATGCAGCCAAATGCAACTGTAACTGAGGGACACCTGGAGGAATTCTCAGTTGAGTCCAAATGCAACCAGTCATCAGCTGGACATGCCTGCTAATAAAGCTGACACTATGGCTATGTGATTACCAGACCCTAACACTATATTGCATGTCATAGCTTGCACAGTATTTGCTTACATGTTGTTGTATTTAATCCTCATGTTAATTTTGTGAGGTAGGTGTTATCAATTCCACTTTACTGAAGTCCAGAGAGGCCAAGTCCCAAGATAGGGGCTAAATGTTCATTCTAAGGAGTCTGTGGCATTTAAGAAATGAGTTGACCTCTCCTTGTTCTCTTTGCCTGTCTCCTGAGATCCTGTGCTTTTCCATGCTGCTTCACTGCCATGGGACTGCAGACATTTGCTCTACCCACTGCCACATCTCATCACAAACACTACACACTAATCATAAGCTCTGTAAGACAGGGGTCCCCAACTGCCCCAGCCTGACTGGTACCCCTCTGTCGGTGGCCTGGGCTGCACAGCAGGAGGTGAGCGGTGGGGGAGCAAGTCAAGCTTCCTCTGTATTTATAGCTACTCCCCATTCATCACATTACTGCCTGAGCTCCACCTCCTGTCAGGTCAGTGGTGGCATTAGATTCTCAGAGGAGTGAGAACCCTACTGTGAACTATGCATATGAGGGATTCAGGCTGTGCACATCTTATGAGAATCATCCTGAAATCATCCTGTCCATCCTCACCCTCACCCACCCACTTACCCTGCTCCGCCTGCCCCTGGTGCCAAAAAGGTTGGGGACCACTGCTCTAAAACATGTGCTAAATCCTCTGATTTCTAGGCCTTTGCTCAAGCTCTGTCTTTCCTAAGAATGCTTTATTTTAGAAATGGGAAACTGCTGTACTTGGGCCAGGTGAGGATGGTCTGGTAACTGCATTCTCATGCCAACTGCAGGCAGGACAACCATCTCAGTATGGCTCATAGCACCGAAAACATGCTTAGTGAACATCTGTAAAATTTAAATGGGTAGACATAGTAGCATCCAGGTTGACTTCAAATTTACTCCTGCTCAAAATCATTAACATCAAATTCCACCACACATAAAAATGAATACATCTCTACAGAAGACTTCAGACAAACAAAATATACTCCACTGAACATTTAATGCATTACATTCAAGTACTTTTTTTTTAAAAGGACAAAATTATAAGTATTCATTAAGATGGTAACTATTTAAACATCATCTGAACCATATTAAGTAACTCATTTACTTTTATGAAATGTGTTGAGGTTATGCATAAGGCTTAGCATTTTTAACATTGCTGGCCTAGGAGAGAAAAGATTGTATTCTTTAAATGGTGATTCAGGAAATCTGATATAGTCAATACTTGTGTTACAATAGCTGGTGTGTGGAGGCAAGACTAGCACCCATGACTGGCTGGGCCCTGGAAACAAACATGCCATGCTCCCATGCTGCTCTGGGATACAGAATACAAAATCTGACCTAGGCTGAAACAACGTGCAGGGCGTGGAGAGGACTATGGTGGGGGCTCACTGAGGACTAAAGGGAAAGCTGTGAATTTTCACTTTAAAATATGTGTTAAGTGAGGTGAAGAAGCCAGGAGCCATTCCGTTAGCAACTCCCAAAATACTTATATCAAGGTGGCTGGGAGGAAATAAAAATCTCCACTGGGCCAAACTCAAGAACTAAAGTGTTGGAACAGATACAACTTTGAGGATAGGTTTATCAAACAGCTTATAAACAAGTGGCAAACTAGTTCAAAAGATGCCTGACTGGTAAGGAATTTCAGCTGGCAAGGAATCTCTAAAAATGTTTATATGCCTTGTCTTGGTAAATTTATTTTACAAAGCCACTATTTCATTTCACAAGGATGATAAGGGTCATTAAATCCCAATACAAGACAAAATTTATAAATGAGATGACAGAACTATTTCAAATCCAATTTGCTGAGTAAAGGCATGTTCACCAATTATAAAATCTAGCAAGACAGAAGAATAATTACACCACCACTATTGTCAAAAGACTGTTAGACTGTAGTTGAAGTTCAAAATGTTAAGGATTTTACAAAAAGATAACAGGAGTATTAATTATATATGAAGAGCATTTGATTAGCTAGAGAAAATGTTAGCAAGTGTGATTTTCTTCCTGTGAACAACTATTTCAGATTTAGAAAGTAACACCAGCTCCACTTAAATTTTGACCTGCTTTACCAGTGGCACCATAACCTGGAATACTCAGAGTAATCCAATTACTTTGGCCACTAAATTGTCACCATTATACTTCTAAAGTAATTTATCCAGGATACACTAGAGTAGCCTATATTTGTTATACAGTATTGGGCAACTTACAGTTTTTTTCCGAATATTTCTTATTTTTCCCAAGCCCTCTTTCCCAGGACTTTGATCATTAAATATGTCTACCTTAAGTTTCCAAATACCTATGTCTGTTATGAAAACACAGGGGTGTAAATTCATTCTGTTTAATGTGACAAGCTACATTCTAAAAATGACCCCAAACCTGCAATATTGGTGCAGGTTATGAAGTGTTATCTAAAGACCTGAGGGATGTTCAGGGGACAGACTCAGGCCTTAGAAAGGGATTTTAAAGAATTTTAAATTCTTAAGAGAAACATTCTGGGAAAGGAAGAAGTGTTCTATAATCTAGGGTATGTTTCAGAGCCCTTGTTCTCATAGCCAAATGTATGAAAACAGTTTTCTTTAAAGGAATACAGGTCTATGAGCCAAGACAAGATTTGGCTAAATGATTGGTAGCTTCTGTTTGGCTCTGGAGGTTTCCATGGAAACAGCCTGAGAGACAGAAAAGGCAGCATTATCGTCTTTATCTGAAATGCCATGTGATAAAACTGCATATTGATTCATTCATGCTATCCAGATGTATTACTTCTGATAAGCCTTCACAAGGGGAGGCAGGAGTTCTATCTGGTTACACTTCAAATTTATTGCCTTCCTCCATTTGAAACCTTAAATTAAAATGCTGATAAAACCTAACCTCAACATTTCCCTCAGGAACCTCTAGTTCAAGTAAAGCTTCAGTAATCAGAAGCCAAGTGAAGAAACGTGAAGCACACGGAGCTCCACTGCCAAGTTCTTGAAAATATATGACGCCAAGCTCACTGTGGTTGAGGAAATGACTCTGAAGAGTATTTACAATTCCATTATATCAGATCTCAGCCAGGCAACAAATACTGTCCAAAGTGTTTATTGTACACAGTTGAATCAAGTGGCATCATTCATAATTTTTCTCCCTCTTTATGTCTAGATCATTTGTATGTGTGTGTATATATATATCTATATATCTGTATCTATATATTTAATATAGTAACACACACCACAAACCATTATCTAATCTTACTTCAGGTTAGTGCTTCTCAGAAAGGCCACAAAAGCAGCCCTAGCTTAAAATTCTACATCTGATGTACACAAAAATAAAGACCTCAGCAACAATAAAATATAAACAAGACAAACAAGGTAAGGAGGCATGCAACCTTTAGCACCATATTTAAGACGATAAAGAGTGTTGACAGAGGTCTAAAGAGGAATTCAGCTGTGGGTTTCCCTCTGGAATGAGATCCCAAACATAGAAATGTCTCGTAGAGTCCAGTACTTTTAAAAAGGGAAAGCCTGAGAAATTCCATTAACAGAAATGCCAAAATCCATAATTTACCAGAGACAGATGATTTGACACTGTTTCTTATTCTAAAAACAATGAAGACATTATTTTTTAGGAACACATTTTTCACTTTGGGAGATCAGCTGAGAAATCACTGCCAGCTCAGTGAGCTAAATGATGCCTCAGTAAGTTAAAAAGACCGCTATACCTTCACAAGGACCAATTTACTCACGGAAAGTAGCTTACTCATGAGCAGTTAGGTCCCTAATATCTGTATAGCAATATATTCATGGGCGATACTGGAAAGATTCAATCAAGCATATACAATTGTATGCTCCATCAGCAAGACATCTGAAAAACACCCACATCTCTATGCACAGCATTGGTGTGGGAATCCAAATCACAGAATAAAATCTTAGGTCGGTCCTTTCTGTAAAAAGGGACTCCAAGTCTAAGGAAGGGTTTATTTAGAAATGAGCTGAAGATTCTTATGGTTTAAAGGTGGCAGGTAAGAAGTCAGAGAGCTAGAAAGGACTTTAGATATCGTCTAGTGCAAATCCCTCATCTTACTGGTGGGAAAACTGAGGCTTCAAGAGAAGTGTCAGCTTTAAACAATGAAAGAACCGTGACTAGAAGAGAAGTCATGTAATTTTGGGTGTGGTACTTTCCCCGTTACACTGATCTCTCAGGCCCCTTTAAATCTCGACGTGTATCATTTAATCAAGCTTGGGGAAAATGACTGAGAAAGATCAGATAGGAAAAATGTTCAATTTTTAGAAAGATTTTGGTAATAATTCATGTTCTGATAGGCTTAATATTAATGAGGGGGGGAAATCCTACTTATTTTTTGGTAAAAATGTTATTTTCTGCATGAAACAGGTTCTTTTTCTGAAAGCTGTTTCTGTAGGGTAGCTCACAGCTGGCAGCTTTCATATGACCCATCTTTGTAGTCAGAGTTCGATTCGGTAGGTCCTGTATCATCAGGCGGGCTGAAATGACTGCTGTCTTGAGAATCAGTATCAATACTTTTCGTCTCTGACTGAGGGTGGACAGAAACTTGAACTGCTATCTCCTGGCCTTGTTCACTCAGGGAACCATCATCTGAATCTCCTCCTGGTGAATTACTCCGGCCCATCTCTGGGTTAATGACAAAGATGCCATCCTGCGCATTCAAGGCAGGTCTCTCTTTAATTCTCTCTCCCATCTCATCAGGGTCATCCACTCTCACAGCCTCAAACATCTCCTCTACAAAGGCCCGGCAGTTTAGAATAAGGGGTGGCAGAGGGACGCTTCTTGCCAGTTCTTCGATATAACGAGCAAACTCCATGGTTTTAAATTGCGTGACTTTGGCGAGTTCCAGAGTCTTGGCCGAGGTGATGATGGGGATGCGTTTTGCAATCTCAAAGGCCTTCTGGAGTTTCTCTGCCCCTTCAGTTCGAAAGAATTCATTGATGGCTTTCTCAGTTTTACGGAGATGGCTGCTCATCATGCACAGCCGTGTAACATTCAAGATGAGAGTGATTGTAAAGGCAATCAGGCAAACAACCATGTAGTAGACACTCATGTCTCCAGAGGTGAAGATAACACGCAGGGTGACCGAGTAGGAGGCACGGATTGGAGAGGCGATATAACACGTATAGAGCCCACGGTCAGCAAAGGCAACGTTGGTGATATTCAGGAAGTTATCAGAAACCAACCATTTTCCACCTGATAACCCAACAGAAATAAAAAATTACAGCATAAAGAATACTACTACTAAATACGCAAACTGCCTTATCAATATTCCACCTCTTCATGAGAGCACGTTACATCAACTCATCTATTAGGTTCTGCTATTTTGTTAAATGATGTAAGAAAGGGCGGACTTTTATGTTCAGAGTCTGAATTTTAAACAGACTGGAACTTAAAATAGGGAATCAAGATCTTCCTGAAACTAATGATTATCGTGGCTGCCTTTTCACTGCTACATGTAAGACACCTTTCAGGGAGACAGGTGTGTCAACATGATGCTAAGTGACTAACTTTAAAAAGAAATGTTTATCTATATGTGTGTAAGTGTCTATATCACAGTCTCTACCTACACATTCTCATAAACTAGAAGGCTATGTCTCAGAAATACAAAACAATGGCTATTTATAGGGTAATGAGTAATTTTTACTTCCTTTTTAACTTTCAATAATTTACTGTTTACTTATTTACTCAAGAAAAGTCATAATTATTTTTTTTAAACCCTAACAATTTAATCTATTTGTTCAATTACTAACTGGCTAATCTGGCATGCCTTACACATGTTAATTTGTCTTGTTAGAAAAGGTTGGTTGATGATAACATCTTGATTTTCTGGCCACAGTAAATAAAGCACAGGCCAAAAGCGATGTCTCACTAGTGAGGGTAAATGAACAGCTTGGCAGACAGAATAAAAGTTGCCCTAACATGCCCAGGCTTCTATTTTAAATTGAAAACATGCTGCCTTTCTTCTATACATGAAGGTATCTTCATTCAGGAATGTGTATACAAATGTATGTGAGTATGAAAACCAAAGCACAAGGACCAACATCCTTGAATAACTTGGCTCTGTCTGCACAGTTCTCACCTCTCTGATAAGTTCTCAGTGTACTCTGTGCTTTAACTATGCAAGCCATTCAAAGACAGGATAGATGGGCTAACATGGGGTGGAGGGTATGGGGCCCCATGCCTATAGGTGGTGGCCCAGAGGAGGCTGGGGGACTGCTTGTTAAGCATTGCTTCAATGCCTAATCTTCCAGCTCCCTTTCATCCCTGAGATTCTATGGTTCAGGATTTAGGGGCATTTCAATTAGTAAGTACTGTGGACTGTGCCCACTCTTATCTATATCAAAATTTATCTAAATTCTGTAGTTATATTTTTACTAATGTAAAAAGAGGAGGAAAACATGTAGCTATGAATATAAGCATTATTTTACAATCTTCTGTCTATAAACCTGGAGCTATAAAAAAGATATCTTGTGAATCCACAGTATGATAAACTATATACATAGACTCCATTCATCAACCACTATAACCACAATCTAAACTCTCTAGCTCACTTGCTGATAATAGCTCAAGATTTATGAACCTTATACTAGACTGACATGCTCTTTAAACTCTCTCATTTGAGATTCATAAAATTTAATACAATTGTCCAGAGCTGCTGCTGAAAGCATCAGTGATAGATGTTAGTGGTTTTCAAAGTAAAGGCAAAATAGAAAAATAAAACTGCCATTCCACTTGGCTGGTCTCCTAAAATCTGTTTATACGACCAGTCTATAATAATCACACTGACTAACTCACATTTCAGATGTGTTTGTCAGGACCCTAGGGCCAAAAAAGATAAGAGTCTAGTTCAGTGGACCCAAATAGGGAACCTCAAGTCATGTTCAAAATACATGTTCAGGGTACCACTCTAGACATTCTGATTTAACAGATCTATATTCTTAAGAAGCTCTGTTCTAACATTCTAACTCTTCAATTCCTTGGTGGCCAGTTACTCAGTCTGTAGAAGGTTAAAATGTTTAGCACATACTTTAGAAGGAAGCACCATCTGTCTCCCTTTCTGTCTTCCAGTCTAATATAAATAGCCAAATATCCTTATATTCCAAGAGATTAGACTATCTTTCTAACAGAAAATATAAGCAGGCCTTTTCCAAAGTGTAGCTTGTGAGGATGCCATTGTTTAATCTTTATCCCATTGATATTTCACAGTGATTTTTTTCTAAGGTGTTTTAACACAGGTAGTCTTCAAAAAAAAATCTAACAGAACACTAAAGGAAACAATATTCTGATTAAGATGTGTTCACACGTTCTTAAATAGCAAAATCAAATAAAAACCTGTCAAAAGGTAGACCTTGGTCACCTTATTATGATGTTTGTGTGATTTTTTAAGATTGAGAGACAAAAATATATGAGAAACTTCCCTATTTTCATGCAAATTAAGGTACAGAATTAAAAAGAGAAATGAGCTGGAAGGGCTTATTAAGTTCCTCCTCAATGCCCTTCTGATTCTCAGAGGGACTTAAAACTTTTATGTACAGATCTTTATAACCATTTTCAAAAATATCCAGGGTTTCCTCCAGCATTTTTAGTAATTCATTTCTGAGTAAAAACAAAAAAATTATTTGACAAGTTCACTTAACCAAAATCCTTCTTGCTCTACTCATACAGGGCCAGCACACTATACTACTCACATTACAGTCTAGGTAAATGGTACCGCTGGAACAGTGAGCACAGAGTCCACACAGCTGTGTGCAGCAACCCTGATGGCGCCAACCTTGAATGAAGAAGGAAACCAGTTCGCCAATAGGGGAGAAAACAGCTCACCATCATTATGTGAACATTTCTTAAATTTGTAATTATACTTTCTTTTTCTTCTTCTTCTGGTTCAGTAATTACCATTATTTCACTTTTCCTGATAGGTATAATACCCCAGGCCTTTCAAAAGTTTTAACTATTTATTGTAGTACCTCATCTTGGAGATTTGTTGTTGAATATGCCATAAAACCAAGATTGAAGTAACAGGAAATGAGTTATCTTGACTAATTATACTTTGGGACAATTACCTCTGTCTCTGTCATCCAGCTGCTGTCCTTTTGAGTTGTACCAAGACACCTGTTCATAGTGGTGGACTGTGAGAAGACACTTGATTGAAACACTAGTTCCCTCTCTGGCTATGATGACGTCATCACCTGAGTGGGAATCCGCTGAGAGTTCAAAACTTGGAAGAAATGATGCATTGGAAGAACTGTGATTTGTTCCCAGTGGGATCATCTGGTTGAAGTCTACATCTTCCAAAGCAAGAGCAGCTGGCACAATAACACTCACCACTAAAGTGGATAAACAACGAAGTGGCTTCATGGGAAAATGGGAGAAAATCTGGTTGATATTTGGAGAACTCAATAGCTTCTATATTATAACAAGAGCACAGTGGGTCATTGATTGCTTGGTACTGGAATTTTCCAAAAAAAAAAAAAAAAAAAAAGGTAGATCCAGGTATATTCTGGAGTCTTGAAGATCAAAAGATACGAGTGGAGACCAACCTGAAAGAGAGCCAGATATAAAATTTAACCAACAAAGACTCATAATGGAGTGAAACTCTATGTTCGAGAAATAAATNAAAAAAAAAAAAAAAAAAAAAAAAAGGTAGATCCAGGTATATTCTGGAGTCTTGAAGATCAAAAGATACGAGTGGAGACCAACCTGAAAGAGAGCCAGATATAAAATTTAACCAACAAAGACTCATAATGGAGTGAAACTCTATGTTCGAGAAATAAATGGATGTAAAACCGACTAGAATAACTGACATCAATATTATGAAGTGAAACAGTGAAAATACCACCTAAAAATTTCAACAGAGTCAGTAGAAAGAACACTGAACTGGGAAATGGCAGATCTAGATTCTGGTATTAGCTTTGCTAATAACTAGCTGTAAGCCCTTGGCAAATAGCTACGTTTGTTTTCTCATGTGTCAGATGGGGACTAGATGAGACAATCTCTAAGGGCTCTTTTAGTTCTGAAATGTGATTCTATTTCACTCTGACAAATTCCATGCAAGAGGGAGCCAATGAAGGCTAAAATATTTAACTTAATGATCTTTTATTCCAACCTGCACCATTACCATCTGCTGTTATATCAATAATGTAAATCAACTGCTACATAATAATTATAACTATGGAGTTCAAAATTTAAGTAATTCAAGTATACAGACATTAGATATAAATAATGCAGGGCTACCTGAAGTAGTTTTGTTGCTGTAATATTAGAAAACTGTACCATTATGCATAAATAAATAGTTACTGGCTTTTGAGGCTATAGAACTTTCCTCTTGGGTAAGAACATTAAACAAAAGAATTTTCCTTTAATAATTTCTTCAATATCAAGAGATAAAATACAGTATAGTTAATAAACTTGTAAGAATATTAAATTTTTAACTCAAAGTCTATAAACTAGCTATGGGAGGAATTGACACCTTAAATGTCTAGTTAGCAGAAATACAAACTACAGAGAAAGATTGTTAGACACATTTAAAAGAAGAGTAAAATACCACACATAAAAGCAAAATAATGTCCCATTTCAAGAATCCATGTGATCATGATCAACTTCCTGGTCATCTGATTCCTCTTTTAAAATCACTGACTCCTAAAGAAAAATTTCATTTCAATTTCTATAAAATATGGGATGAAACACCTAGCTTTATTTCTTATAAGGGCCAAACTAAAGAGTTTTGGAAATGACACTTACTTTCCTATATACTCATACAAAAGCTGCTTGATCATGTAACACAAAAAGCAACAGATCATTGTATTTTGCCATTAAACTGCTCAGAGTCTAAATTTGACAGTTAAGTTGTAAATATCATTTAAATTTCATTAGTCCTTGAAAGGATGGTTAGATGATGACAATAATTTTCTCTATCTTGTAAATTTAAGGAGGGACCATTTGAAGTAAAACAAAGAACTTCAGAGTTTGCTATACATAATAGATGAACACTGTATGTTTTCATTTCTTCCCCAAATCCCATTAAAATGACACAAAGCTCTTGGGCACTGAAGGGGATTACAGAAGTGACCTGATCTAACCTCTTCACCCTGACTTGCTCTTCATATTATACAGTAAGCAGGAGAATCCTGGCCTCTATTGGGAGGGAGTTGAGAGTGGAAACAATGGAAATAAAAGCTTACAAAATGACTGAAGTAAGCCAGGCACTGTGCTCAGGCTTGATATATATAAGTTCTCAACTTCTTTTCTACTACAACTGGCAGATATGATTTTTGTCTTTTATTCTAGACTACTGGTTCTCAATGGTGATAGGAAATGAATGTGCTGAAAAGTACTCCAAGTTTCATCCAGGACTTCCATAAGGAGATTCTGTGGCTTCATCCAAGTTGGCATTTCCCAAATTTCATTCATTTCTTCTACTGTCATGATTTGTTTAAAACCTATATCTTTTATTATTTTTTATGCTTTTCTTAAAATTATATTTTATGCTTTTCTTAAACTCATTGTCCTTCACACATGTATGTTAAGAGGAAAGTCTGTATAAAAGTCTGGATAAAAGTAACTGTACACTGGGAAAATGCAAAAAAGGCATGTATTAACTTGCAGAGATACTGCCCTCTGTTGAAGGCTCTGAGCTGCAGGCCTGCTCTCATTGCACAGAAAACAAAACAAACCTCCCACAACTCTAGTTTATTCTAACAGCACCTCATTTCTTATCCTGCCGTTCCTTTCCTCCCCACTGCTTCCTACCACTAAGTCTACAACCCACTATCTTAGACTAGGGGTATACATTTTCATCTATTCGACAGTGTCTACTGAGTACCTCCTTATGTGCCAACCTACTGTACCATAGACAACTGTCTCTGCCTTCATGGTACTCAGTCAGGTGGAGGACATGGTCATTAAATATATTCAAAATACACTAAATGCTACCCAAAGGAAAGTACAGGATGCTATAGAGAGCTAATCATGTCGCAGAAAGCCTCCCTGAGAAAGTAAGGTGTGTGACAGGACCTGGAGGATAAATGGGAATGGGGAATTTTGGGGATAGCCATTGAGGTAAAGGGACATGGGACAGAGAAAAAGCAGATCAGTCATTGGTTAGGGAGGCATTCAAGAAAAACAGCTACAAGCAGTCATAACGAGAGATGGTGGCCAGAGAGTCATGGGTCTCATTCCTGACCCTGAAGAGGAGCAGTTTGGCCCAACAGCAAAGCTGAAGATAAGACTCTGGGAACTGGAGTGGGAGGCTGAAGTGAGTGAAGGAGACTCACTATAACTAATTATTGTCCAAGGTGAAGAAGTCAAAGGCTCAAAAGTGAGGTAGCTCACCTGTGGGGGTGCTACTGTTACCCCAGGATCATGGAAGAAGACACCAGGAATGGAAGAAATAGACTCACTCTTCCTGCTCTGAGATGTAGGAATTTCAGCCTCCACGTGAGAGGGCTGTGGGGCAAGTTTCCTGGCAGTGTTCCTGCAGTGCGGAATTCCTTCTTCAAGCAGCTTCCCCGAGCCTCCTCGCAAGGCCTGCTGCTTCTCCCCATATGGATCAGGAGGTCACCTGGATGCAGGGTGGCTATTCCCCGATCCCTGAGGCCCTCACCAGTACACTGCTCACCTGGCTCTGTACTGCCAGAAGTCTACTCCATCACACCTATGAGCCTCTTAAGCACAAGGACTGTATTTTTTAACACTATGTGTCATAACTAGCACATACTCTATGAATACTTAATGATGAAGAATAGTTTAAATTTGATCAAGCATGTGATGGATCTTTGTAAGGTGACAAATGTTATACAACAGGGTTCATAATTATTCAGACTTCCGTGCATTTACTAGTACTTGTTATTATTCTCTGAGACAAAAAGAGCTACTGCTAGTAACCTCAAAAGATCTTAACGGCATAATGCCTAAATGCATTCCTTGAACCGACCGCTAACCCTCAGTGTCTTCACTTACCATCATGTTCTAGGAAACAATGGTGGGAATAAAAGATAACCAAGTCCAGTTTCCAAACCAGGTTGAACATCTCAGTCTCCTAGAGAACTTGTTAAAAATAAAGATTACTGGGTCCCACTCCAGACCAGTGAATAAAAATCTCTGGGTTTGGACCTTGGAATTCACGGTTTTTAATTAGCTCTCTGGGTGATTCTGAGGCAGAATGCTCATGGACTAGCACCCACTAATATATTTCCTCTGTAACAGCCCTACCTGATGGTGCTCGACTGTCTGAACACTTTCAGCACAAAAGAACTATCACTCAGATTCCACTCTGGATTAAGTTCACCCTAGAAACTCATACTTGCAGGCTCTGATAGGCAGAGCGGCAGAGAAGGTCAGTGAGCAGACTCTCTAACCAGGTCTCCTAGGCTCAAATCCTGGCTCTGACTCTAATCAGCCTTGCGACTTTTGTTAATGACTTAATCTCTCTATGCCTCAGTTCCCTCATCTTTAAATGAGGGAAAATAATAGCATCTACTTTCACAAGCCTATTGCAAGGTCTGAAAAAGACAGTATGTAAAAAACAGAGTCTGGTAACCGTAATCACTGATAACTCTAGTTATTATTATTGTTGACATTACTTCGAGTGCTAAAATCAACACTTTACAGCAAAACCATTATTTAAGATATATAAAACACTTTTACTTGGAATACCATGAAACCATTTAAAAATTTTGGAGGGGGATGGGGTAACATCATAAGGTAATATCAGTCTTTAATTTTAAATTTCACTCTCCTCTCTTTCTCAGTGCAAATATTTCACAAAAATATGGATCAAACAGGCATTGTAAACGGACCTTGGAGACCAACACAATGTTACATTGTTTTCACTGTGTCCTGAGTTTGTGCCAGAGAGCCTTTGTTGTTCCATTTTTGGAGCTCTGCCTTCTTGGATCCAGAAGGAAGTCAACTCANAAAAAACAAAAAACAAAATCCTCAGTGCCCTTTAAGGCAGATGTTGCAAGTTCAGATGCCTACAGAGGCTACTCAAGTAACATAAATGAGTCAAATGGAGTTGGGTGGAGATTAGGGAGATCTAGAGAGCACTACCCTGTCTAAAAGATCCCAGCAAATATTTGGCATGAGCTGCTGCTGCTGCTAAGTTGCTTCAGTCATGTCTGACTCTGTGTGACCCCATAGACGGCAGCCCACTAGGCTCCTCTGTTCCTCGGATTCTTCAGGCATAGAACACTGGAGTGGGTTGCCATTTCCTTCTCCAGTGCATAAAAGTGAAAAGTGAAAGTAAAGTCGCTCAGTTGTGCCTGACTCTTAGTGACCCCCATGGACTGCAGCCTACCAGGCTTCTCTGTCCATGGGATTTTCCAGGCAAGAGTACTGGAGTGGGTTTCCATTGCCTTCTCCGTGGCATGAGCTAGTAATAACCGAGCTAGTTATTACCAAATTGAATATGGGCCCAATGTTGTCAGATTGTTCGGTTTTACAAAGGAAGTTGGAGATTTCTATTTGAATATGAAGTCTGATTTTTAAACGTTAACCAATTAGTATAAAAAAGCATTAAACACTCTGCTGGCCAAACAAAAGCCTCTGTAGGCTTGATTTGGAACTCAGAATTCCAGTTTGTGATCACTGTTGTGTGCTTTTTAAAGGTATTTAAAGTGGAAATATTATTTCCTGATTCTCGCATACTTTTCCTTGCTGCCTGTCCTTTAAAAATTTTCTGTGTACCTCAATTATAGTGCTGTTTACAGGCTGCCTTAGTTGTTATTATGTCTCTCATTTTTCGTATGTTGGAAATGTTTTGATGGCATTGATGGATTGGATCTAATTATGTGGTTAGATTGTGTGTGTGTGGGTTAGTCTCCTCTGACTCTTTGCAACCTCATGAACTGCCCCTGTGTCTATGGAATTTTCCAGCAAGAATACTGGAGTGGGTTGCCATTCCCTTCTCCAGGGGATATTTCCAGCTCAGGGATTGAACCTGGGTCTCCTGCATTGCAGGTGGACTCTTTACCATCTGAGCCACCAGGAAAGCCCGTGGTCAGTATATATAGGTACAAGATATGTGCTTATACATACTTAAGGTCTGGGTGTGTGTGTGAAATGCATTTTTTTTCTTCCCCTGGTGATACTTTGTTATCTCAGAAACCAGCATCTCCTGTTTGTAAATACACCAGTAATATCTTTGCTTTAATCGCTAGAGATCTGTACTTCTGGAAGGAATTGAATTGGTTAACTTTGCTATTCAAAAGCTGGCGTGATGTAAATCTTACCTTGATAGCTGAAATTTCATAATCTTCTCTCTGAAAAGTTGAGGTAGGGATGATTAATAACTAATAAGATTTTTTTAATGTCAATTGAAGGAAAAGTTAATAAATTGGACTTCATTGAAACTAAGAAGTTTTGCTCTGTGAAAAACTATGAAGAGGTTGAAAAGATAAGCTACAAACTGGAATAAAATATTTACAAACCACATATCTGACAAAGGTCTTGAATTGAGCTCTCAAAAAGTTAAAAAAAAAAAGTCCATTTAGAAAGCAAACAAAAGATAAAAATAGCTGTTTCACTGAAGAGGATATACAGATGGCAAGCACATGAAAAGATGTTCAGTATAATTAGCCATTAGAGAAATGCAACATAAAGCTTAAACCCATATTAGCGCACCTATATCAGAATGGTTCAAATAAATAATACTGCCAAATGCTGATGAGAATAAAAAGAAACTTGATTTCTTGTATATTGCTGGTAGAAATGTAAAATAGTTCAGCTACTTTGGAAAAGAGTATGGCAGCTTCTTAAAAAATTAAGCATGCACTGGTCATTTATTCCAGGGAAATGAAAGCTTATATTCCCATAAAAACCTGTGTATAAATGTTTATATTCATTTTAGTTGTAATAGGCCTAAATTGGAAACAGCCTGGGCATCCTTCAACAGGTGAATCGTGAAACAACTGAGATGCATCCATACCAAGGAACACTACTCAGCAATAAAAAGGGAGAAACTACTAATGCAGCAACTTGCATGGATTTTGAAGGACTTTTGCTGAGTAAACAAAACGCAATCTCAAAAGATTACATGCTGTATAACTGCATTTATATAACATTTTGAAATGACAAAAGTATAGAGATGGAGAGTATCAGTGATTGCTGTGGGTTAGGAGGTGGGTGGGAGTGGCTAAAGATAGCTAAAACACAAGGGATTGTTGTAATTGAATTATTCTGTATCTTGACTGTGGTAATGATTACATGAATCTGCATGTGATAAAATTTCATAGAAGTAATTATGCTCGCACGAATGAGTGTAAAGCTGGTGAAATTTTGAGTTAGATCAGGGGATGGTATATATCGGTATCTTGGTTATGAAATGCTATTATGTTTGCTATTGCAATATGTTACCTTGGGGAAAATTGGGTGAAGAGTATATTAGAGCTCTGTTATTTCTTACACCTGCATGTGACTTAGTGATAATCTCAAAAAGTTTTTAAACAAGTGAAAAAGGCCTATAATTAATTTTTTGGGGTGGGGGCTTTTATTTTACCAGGCAATGATCTAATCATGTCGAATAAAGATGATCTTGAGACTGCACTGATAACTGAATCAACTCCCATCCATGAAGATGAGAACTGTGAACCAGTCAAGAATTTTGAGTCAGTTGACCAAAGTGCCAAGTCAGAGAGTAAATCAGAACCTGTAGCTTCTACTCGGAAAAGACCAGAGTCCAAACCTTCCAGTGACCTTGAGACAGAAGTTCTCCCTGTTCAGGCATCACAGGCTGCAGACAAAGTAGAGTATTAAAACACTGAGATTAAAAAATATTGGGGCTAAAAGGAATATGGAATCAATACCAAATTGGGATTATACTTATTTATTTCCTTTTATAACCATAAAACACTAAATTTTCTCAGTTCTATAAATGCTTATGAGTAGTTGCCTTTGCTATTTGATGCTTACATGCAGGTAACATACATCTGCCAGTCAGTGCATTTCTTGAGCCACAAAGTATGTGTTTGTTCAGCCATACTTTGGGCCAATAATTAGCTACCTTGTGTATGCACTCTGACTTTTCTCTAATTTTTCCATTTTTCTTTGCCTTTGGTTTTTCTGGCTACTGGGAAAAATAGGAGACTGTTTCCAAAGATGTACCTCAGTCCGGATGGAGCTATTGGGGCAGTTGGGGCAAGTCCTTGCTCTCCTCAGCCTCAGCTACAGTAGCCACAGTAGGTAAGGTCATCAGTCATTTTGTTAATTTTTGCAAAAGATCTGTGTTAAAAATGACTTTGTTAATCATTCTTCTTCCATGATTATGCAGAGGCTTTATAGTTTGAGGATGCATTAGAATGATGGGCTGATTTATATTGCCATTAAAATTTGTAATTTTAATTAGAAGGTTGACATTTAGGAATTATAAAACTATTTAGTGATTATCAATTTTTTGGGGGAAGGGATAAGGATAAAGTCCCAAAGATCAGTTATATAAGGTCAAAGTAAAGTCTTGTAATGAATTTTAAAATCTGTGGGTCTAAATTTTGGATTGTTTTTTAAGTTTTGGTGGCTAATTGCAAATAATATTCAAATATGAAAATGTTATCATTTTTCTCATCAGGACAAGGTATTTCAAATGTCATTGAGAAGGCAGAGACTACCCTTGGAATCCCTAGTCCTAGTGAAATTTCAACGGAAGTCCAGTATGCAACAGGTCAGTATATGGAATTGTTACAGCCTAGAATTATAGACTGAGATGGAATAGTTCAGCTCATTTCTTCAGTAGATGTTTATGGAGTGTGATGTTCAGGGCATCATGGGACTGATGAGAAAGGAGACTTGAAATCTTTGACTGACAGAGATGTATGTCCTTTAACCACTTAGGTGTCTATTTTTCATTATTTATGCAACATTTTATATTGCAGAAGACTGTTATAAACATTAAATAAAACCATGAATATAGAATGTAAAAATTGCCTAGCTCTTTGCTGGGTACAGTTGAGTAAGAGTCTAATAAGAATTAGCTGAATGTGACTCTATTGTGGCTTGAAAAAATATTTTAATGTGTTAGTTTTGGTGGTGTTGCACTGTCACTAAAGTTTGGTTCATTTTTTTAAGCCTTTTTTTTTTTTTTTGTCCTTCAGTTTGCATAGTTTTTGTTGTGACTTTGCTAATCTTTTGCTGTGTTTAATGCTATTAAGTCCACTCATTAACTTTTAAAAGGACCTGGGTTCTATCCCTGGGTTGGACAGAGGAGTCTGGCAGGTTACAGTCCATGGGGTCACAAAGAACTGGACACAACTGAATGATGTTNTTTTTTTGTCCTTCAGTTTGCATAGTTTTTGTTGTGACTTTGCTAATCTTTTGCTGTGTTTAATGCTATTAAGTCCACTCATTAACTTTTAAAAGGACCTGGGTTCTATCCCTGGGTTGGACAGAGGAGTCTGGCAGGTTACAGTCCATGGGGTCACAAAGAACTGGACACAACTGAATGATGTTCAGTTTCACTTTCATTATATTTTCAACTCTAGAAATTCCATTTGTTTCTTTTTTCTTTGAATTTTCCATTTCTCACCTTCTGATGTATTTATTTTAGTGTCCCTGTCTGCTAATACTGTCATCTCTGATATTTGAGTCTATTTTTGTTGACTAGTATTTTTTCGTGGTTATGGATCACATTTTTCATTTCTTTGATGCTGGAAATTAAAAATGTTACATAGTTGAGTGGATTTTGTTGTCTTTTATAGGGAGTGAGTTTTGTTTGGAGGGCAGTGAAGATATTTGTAGCTTGTGTGCATGCTTAGTTGCTCAGTCATGTCCTACTCTTTATGACCCCATGGACTGCAGTCTGCCAGGCTTCTCTGTCCATGGGGATTCTCCAGTCAAGAATACTGGAGTGGGTTGCCATGTCTTCTTCNGTTTGGAGGGCAGTGAAGATATTTGTAGCTTGTGTGCATGCTTAGTTGCTCAGTCATGTCCTACTCTTTATGACCCCATGGACTGCAGTCTGCCAGGCTTCTCTGTCCATGGGGATTCTCCAGTCAAGAATACTGGAGTGGGTTGCCATGTCTTCTTCCAGGGGATCTCCCCAACCCAGGGATCGAATCCAGGTCTCCCACATTACAGGTGGATTATTTACTGCCTGAGCAACCAGAGAAGCCCAAGAATACTGGAGTGGGTAGCCTATCCCTTCTTTAGGGAATTTTCCTGACCCAGGAATCGAACCTGGGTTTTCTGCATTGCAGGTGGATTCATTACCAGCTGAGCTACTAGGGAAGCCCATTTGTAGATTAATTGATCTTTTTAAGACTTCATTTTAAGCTGCTTTAGGGTGAATTAGGGTATCCTTTATAAGTGCTANTCGAACCTGGGTTTTCTGCATTGCAGGTGGATTCATTACCAGCTGAGCTACTAGGGAAGCCCATTTGTAGATTAATTGATCTTTTTAAGACTTCATTTTAAGCTGCTTTAGGGTGAATTAGGGTATCCTTTATAAGTGCTAGTTTAGCTTAGCTACTAAGCCTCTGATGCTTCTGAGGTTTCTGTCTAATTTCTAGGTGTTTAACTAGGTCTGTCTACTTGATTGTTTGGAAATCAGGTATCTCTCAGCTTAGCATGAGCTTCAGGCATTGTTTAGTTTACAGCTTCATGATCATACTTTGCCCAGTATCATGGAGTCTTCCAATATATGGATAGCTTAGTATTCAGCCCAAGACTCAAGAGCATGCCTTGGAACTGGAAATCTTTACCATACCTCTGTAGCTCCCTCCTGTCCAGTACAGTAAAGTCTGAAGATATTGTGGGTTCAGTTTCAGACCACTTCAATAAAGTGAATATTGCAATAAAGCGAGTCTCACAATTTTTTTTTTTTTTAGTTTTCAAGCATATGTAAAAATTTATACTATGTTATAACCGATTAAATGTGCAGTAGCATTATATCTTTAAAAAAGTGTACATAATTAAAAAATACTTCATTAATGAAAAATGCTAACCATTATCTGACAATAGAGGGTTACACAAACCTTCAGTTTGTTTTTTAAAAAAAGCATTATCTGAAGAGTGCAGTAAAGTGCAATAAAATGAGGTATACTTGTACTCTGACCTGCAAATTCCAGGTGCTTCAGCTTTCCTGCCTGTTTCTTCCACTTAGTAAGACTACCATGCTCTGCTTGGGTTTCCCTTCCTTGAGCTGTGGTCTGGAAAGCAAACCAATCAGAATTCTCTTCATTTTTTTCTTTTCTCTCCTGAATCATAGTCCAGTATAGTCTGTTGTCTAGTATCTGGAGATAATTGTTCTGTATATTTTTTCCACTTTTCTAGATGCTGTGGTAGAAGGGCAAGTGTGACATCAGATAATCCATCATAGGTGGAAGCAAAAGTCCTCCCTACAGTAGATTATTTGTTGATGAACTATAAGAGATTTTAGTGTTAATAGTACAGATTAAAAATATCTCCTTAATGCATGTCTGAATCTTATGAAAAAGCATGATTTTCTAGGATAAAGTTTAAAATAGCCTGGATTTAAAAAAAAAATCAGATTTATTGAGTTAATTTACATAAAGTTTGCTCTCTTTAGGTATAGTCATCGCATAATATCCATGGGGATTGGTTCCAGGAGCCCTCCAATGGATACCAAAATCTTCAGATGCTCAAGTCCTTTATATAAAATGAGTATCCACAGGTTTGACATCCACAGAACAGAGGACCAACTGTTTATAGTTTTATGTATTTTGACAAACATTCAGTCCTCTTTATACTGTGTAATCATAGTCCATTGTGATTATTCAGATGTAGAATATTTCCTGTATCTGTATAGACAGGACACAAGAATATTTTTACACGCCCCCCCGATGCCTCTTTGTAGTCACTCCCCTTCACCAGTTCTTCACTCTTAGTGACCACTGATCTGTTTTCTGACCCTGTGGTTTTACCTTGTGCAGAAAATCATGTTGTCTCTTATATATAGTCAGTAGGTTGTTCAAAAGACTGGATTTTGTTTTGAAATGAAAATGAAAAAAGTTGCCTTAGCTTATATTTTAAATAGGTAAATGGTTTAAAATGCTTGAAAAATGCTAAGGAAGGCCTTATATGTTGGAAGTAAGATCTGATTTTTTAAAATTCATATGGATACTAATAAAGCAAACCTATTTATAGACTGTCCATATTTACACATCCCTTCCCTACTCTAGGAGAGACTAATGCCAAAGAGAATGGAAACTCCTCTCCAATGAGTGGGCCGTTTGGGGTATTATCGACCATCTCTACTGCTGTTCAGAGCACAGTGAGTAAAAATTGCCAAGGTGGCCTGCTTCCTTCCATGATTATAATGGGTTTTTTGTCTCTCTTTCTTTTTCCTTAAAAGTCATGGGGAATGATTACTCTTATGGGAGCTCAAATTGCTGAAGATCATTCACTTTGATCTTAAGTGTAGAGTGAGAGCTACTTGAAAAACTTAGAAGTAAAAGAGGGAGGAGGAGATGAATAATGGAAAGGAAATGTACATAATATTTTATGGACAAAGAATTCTTAGTTTGTTGGTCCTAGAAAAACCTTTCTGCTTTACAAAAATATTTTTCTCATAATTAACATCTTTTAGATAAAGGGAAAATGAGATATTTATGATGAATACTTATAAAGCCATAGATGATTAGAAACATTTTTTAAAGGATTATATAGGACGCTTAATATCTCCTGCATGACAATAGTTAGTACTTGTTAATTTTTTACTTAGTATAATCTGTATTCAGAAAAATGAAATCATAAGTGTTCAGTTTTAATTTTCACAGTGTGCACATATTCAGACTGAGAAACAGCATGGTGGTATAGCAGATGTCTCCCTGTGCTGTCTCCCTGTCTTGTATGCCTCCCTCTCTTGCCCTCTAAGGTAGCTACAGTTCTGTCTTCTACCAACATAACGTTAATTTTGCTTGCTGTATAAAGAATCATAAAGAATGTACTCTATTGTATCTGATTTCTTTCATTCATTATTATGTTTGTATAATCTATTCATGGTATAGCTGTGTGGTGTATTCCATTTTCTTTGTTGTGCTTCATTGAGTGACTGTGTAACACTTGTTCCAGAGTTGGCAAGTGTTGAGGTAGTTTTCAGTTTTTAGCTTTTATAATAGTACTCCTGTGAGCATTCTTGTGTGTCTTTTGATGAACCTCTACACAATTTTTTGAGTTTTTAACCATGGGTAGAGTTGCTAGGTCATAGGATATTCATACATTCAGACATACTCATAGTTTTTCAAAGTGGGTATACTGCTTTACATTCCCATAAGTGCAGTATGATTGTTAGTTGCCTCACTTTCTTGCCAGTTGATATTGTTATCCACTATTTTACGTGATCAAAACATGCAGGTGTCTTTCTTCAACATTATTATGACGAGGTTGCATGTGTTTCCTAGGGAAAGAGTGTTATCAGTGGGGGTTTGGATGCCTTAGAATTCATTGGAAAAAAGACAATGGATGTAATAGCAGAAGGGGATCCTGGATTTAAAAGAACCAAGGGTCTGATGAACCGGACTTCTACACTGTCTCAGGTACTATTTGCATTTATCTGTTTACTTTCTGTTTCTATTTTGATCTGTATTTTTGCCTGTGTTAACTTGGGACCTTGTTAGTATTTCCTTTTGAGGACTTTTTAGTGAATTTTTTTAAATTAAGTTTTTTTTTCTTTCTTTTTTTGGTGAGGGGCTGCACAGCCCTAATGCTTAGAAAAATGAGCAGTTCTTTTTTTTTTCCTCCTCTTTCCTTCCCTCAGAATGTCTTCTCAATGCAGTATAAGATGCCAAGCCCTTTTAGGGTTGTTTATTAGATTAATAGTAAAAACCACATTCGGAAAAACACTTGGTTCCTAGGGTGTTATTTACCCTGTGTAGGAGCAAATTATGTGATCATGTTTTCCCTGCAGCTCCTGAGCCTATCTGATTTGAATCACAGTTCCATAATGAAACAGCAGTGTTATTCATCTCAGTTTTGCTTCCCTAGACTTTCAAAACTCATCCTTAAGCTTTTGTTATGTATTGCAATATAATACCTCCACCTCTCTTTCAGGTTTTACGAGAGGCAAAGGAGAAAGAAGAACTATGGACTTCCAATGAGGTTACCATGGAAACAGACAAGAAAACTCATTATGGGCTACTCTTTGATGAATTTCAAGGCCTTTCACATCTAGAAGCTCTGGAGATGCTCTCTCGAGAAAGTGAAATAAAGGTAATTCCAAACCAAAAATTTCATCTGGGGTAGTCTTTCAGCAAAAGCACACTGCATAGTCTCTCTTCTTTTGTGCAGTTGGAAAATGAAATGTATGTCAGGTAGATGCTTGAGACACTCTGAAAATACTATGCCAAAACAAACAAATTAATATTTGAATTAATTACTAGAAAAGAATGAGTCAAGTTTTGTTTCTCTAAATTTTTAAAGACAAATGGACAGATTAAGAAAGATTTCTTAATAGTACATCTATTATTTGTCCTTCATCTTGTTCTTTTTTTCTTTTTATAAGTTTCTTTGGCTTAAGATGCCAATTTGGATTTAGTTACCTGTTAGCTTTTAATTGATTCAAGACTATTTCATTTTCTCCTAATTTTTAAGCTGAGTTAAGCACTAATTTCTATACATTTCTGGTTTATATTGTTTTTGACGAAATGAAATACCTTCAGAGTGGTATGGCTGCAGTGGTTTATATTGTTTTTGGAAGCACAAATTCTCCCTGTCTTTCCTCTTGTGTTAAGGTTCTTAAGAGCATGTGAATTCATAATTTTAATTTTACTGTGGTCTATAACCTCTTCTGCATTTGAGAATGTTTTTCTTTTTCATGCTTGTTATATCAATTCAGGTGAAGTCTATTCTTAATTCTCTAAGTGGAGAAGAGTTAGAGACTCTAAAACTTGAACTGGAGCAACTCAAAGAAGCGTTTTCCTTAGCAGAGCTCTGTGAGGAAGAGGAGGAAGAGAAGAAAGGTAATATGGAAATCCAGCATTTGAGTGGGAAGGATGTAGTGTGTTTATGTGCAGTACGTATGTAGATATCAGTACATATATAACTATAATATGTCCTAAATATTTTATATTAGTCTTGCAAAATTATAATTTTTCCTTGGACACTTTATGTACCTTTGAAACTAGTTTCTGAAGTAAGTACAGGGTATCTTGTTGGCTATTTATCAAAGAACTTGAACATGGCAGCAAATGGTCTTATGTACTGTATTAGAACTGACTTGTGAGGAAAAGCTAGATCATCAAGGTCAGCTTTTAATATCTGGGAAAGTAAGTGGGGCTTTCAGCATAGCCCTGTGGCATTAGAGTCTGTATATATTACTGTTCATTCCAAGCGATGAAGGCAAAAAGGTTACCAGAATGTACAGAGATACTGAAGAATGCACTACAGAGATCTATCACAGAAAACAAGTCACTATTTTAGAACTATGGGACAGTAAAGTATGGGGGTTTGGCACTATAGAATGGCAAAGAATAATAGCATTGATAGATCTCAAGTCTTTTACAAATCTCTAACTTTTGCCGTTAGGTTTTTTAACCAGCAGATTGGGAGTGTTACAAGGGTTGGGGCAAGGCACAATATGCCCTGTCTCAATGTAAGCTGATAGCATAGATTTTTTTCCTTCTATGGCCTCCTACCTGATGGGGTATTAATTAATGAATATTGGGCAGGGATTTAATCTGGTCTGTGGTAATTTTCATGGGTGATGTGGAATATGCTTTATTTTTAATTGGAGGCTAATTGCTTTACAATGTTGTGTTGGTTTCTGCCATACATCAACGTGAGTCAGCCATAGGTATACACATGTCCCCTCCTGTCTCCCCGCTGTCTCCCACCCCATCCCACTCCTCTAGGTTATCCCAGAGCCCTGNGGTCACATGGTCACACTTCAGGGAAGACTCTCTTTTACATCTGTGAGCCCAGTTATAAAATTATGTAACAACTCTAGAAGAAGAGGAGGTTTATTGACAGGCAGGTACTAGTCTTTGTTGCTTTCAAGGTACTGAATACTTCAGTATGGCAGAAGCAAGGTGGTGTCATTTCCTCTTGTATAAAAAAAGCCAAGTGCTGGGATTTGTTATGCTTTGTTTTGTTTTTCCATCCAGGATATCCATGCATATGCAATCCGGAGCCTAGCAGAACTGACTGCCTGCTCAATTGAACTTTTTCACAAAACAGCAGCTCTGGTTCTACATGGCCAGAAACAGGAAGTAACAACCATAGAAAGGAGCAGAGCCCTTTGCCAGTAAGTGTAATAAGTATCCCTCTAAAATGATGCATATTGCTTTAAGAGTTTTCTCAGTTTTCTTTCCAAAGTTTTAGAAACTTTCCTCTCAATAAGATGTTATTCATGTTGCACCATTCACATCTTTGAGGTTTATTTTGGATTTTGTTTATTTTCATTGAGCCTTAAATCTGCATTCGAAATTTACCCTTTTTTGGTTAACCAACTCATACTCTGAACACTTTTTTTTTTTCAGATTATTGGCCTTAGTTGGAATAGAATTGTACATAAGTGAAACAGAAAATAGTTCTGAGAACCTCAATTCTTTTTTTAAAAAAAATATTTATTTATTTTTGGTTGTGCTGAGTTTACGTTGCATAACAGTTGCTAGTTTTTGAGTGCTAACTATATGCCAGGTACATGCTAAGTGAAATGAAGTCACTCAGTTGTGTCTGACCCTCAGCGACCCCATGGATGGCAGCCTTCCAGCCTCCTCCGTCCATGGGATTTCCCAGGCAAGAGTACTGGAGTGGGGTGCCATTGCCTTCTCCACACTAAGGGATACATGAAAATGTATCATTTGTAATCATTAAAACAAACTTCAAGATAAGTGATAAGTCCAGCTTTAAAAATGAGGAAATACAGACTTAAATTGCCAAGTTTTGCAGACTGGGATTTAAACCCAGGTCTAAGTTTCAAATCCTTTTTTTTTTTTTGGTTTGTTTTTTTACTATATTGCTGATTTTGAACAAAAGTTTTAAAAATAATAAAATGGAGATAGTCACAGGAGGAAAAAAAAAAACCCTACTGTTTTCTATAGTCACAAGAGGGAAAAAAACAAAACCCTACTGTTTTCTAACTAAATCTCCTAATTAAATAATGAGAATTTTCATTGGGAAAAAAATGTGAATGAGAGTGTCTACTGTGTTAGGATTAGATGAGACCCTTGATGGTCTCTGGGCCTCTTCTTCACTGCAGTTTTGCTGCCCCTCTATAACATCCCATAACGAGGGGGCCTAGTCTTGTTTTACACATTCTTAGGATGAGAAGTGAAGTTGCTCAGTCGTGTGTGACTCTTTGTGATCCCATGGACTATAGCCTACCAGGCTCGTCCATCCATGGAATTGTCCGGCAAGAGTTCTGGAGTGGTTTGCCATTTCCTTCTCCAGGGGATCTTCCTGACCTGGGGGTTGAACGCAGATCTCCTGCATTACAGGCAGACACTTTACCATCTGAGCCACCAAGGAAGCCCCATCCTTAGGATTAGGGATTTACAAACCGACAGCATCCTGTTCTTTGGGAAAGTAGCTATTTCCACTGCTTGGAATGCTTTTCAAGTCATGGCTCTTCCCCTCACTGAATTCAGTTTTTACTTCTAAGAGGTTCTTTTTTTCACCTCTAATCTAAAATGCTATCTTCAACCATTTTCTCATTCTATTTCCCCTCTAACTCTTTTAGTATCACATAGATCAATTTAACTTCCTCAAGGTTTGGATTTCTATTTTATTTATTTATTTTATTTTTGGCTGCATTGGGTCTTCATTGCTGTACACAGGCTTTCTCTAGTTGGCAAGTGGGGGCTGCCCTTCAATGTGGTGTGCAGTCTTCTCATCTCAGTGGCTTCTCATCGCAGATCACAGGCTCTAGGCTCCTGGGCTTCAGTAGTTGTGGTTCACAGGCTTAGTGACTCTGCGGCATGTGGGATCTTCCCGGACCAGGGATTGAACCTGTGACCCATATGTTGGCAGGTGGATTCTTAACCATTTGACCACCAAGGAAGCCCATTTTGTTTTGTTTTTTAATTTTTTTTAAATTAGAAAAAAGTTTTAAACAGTTTTTGAAGATTACCTTTAAAAAGAATAAAGATTCACAGTTATTACAGAATATTGGCTTTTTACTCATGTTGTGTAATACATCCCTGAGCCTGTCTTAACGCCCAATAGTTTGTACCTCCCACTCCCTCACCTACATATTGCTCCTCCCTCCCTCTCCCTACTGGTAACCACTGTGTTCTCCATATATGTGAGTCTGCCTCTTGTTTATTTTATTCATTAGTTTGTTGTATTTTCTTTATTCCATATATGTGATATCATACAGTATTTGTCTTTCTCTCTCTGACTTATGCCCTCCTATTCCATCCATGTTGTTGCAAATGGCAGAATTTTGTTCTTTTTTATGGCCAAGTAGTATTCCATTGTGTATATATACTGCATCTTTATCCATTATCTGTTGATAGACACTTAGATTACTTCCATATCTTGGCAATTATGAATAATGCTGTTATGAATATTGGAGTGCATGTATCTTTTTGAGTTAGTGGTTTTTTTTTTAATATATACCCAGGAGTGGAATTGTTGGGTCATGTGGTAGTTAGTTTTTTGAAAAAACTATACTATTCCCACAGTGGCTGCACCAATTTACATTGCCACCATCAGTTATAAGAGTATCCCTTTTTCCACATTGTTGTTCTTTTGATGACAGCCATTCTGACGGTGTGAGATGATACCTCATTGTAGTTTTCTAAAAAAATTTTAAATTTTAAAAAATTAAAACTTTCATTGGAGTGTAGTTAATTTACAATGTTGTACTAGTTTCAGGCGTACAGCAAACTGAATCAGTTGTACATATATCCACCTTTTTTTTTTTTTAAGATTCTTTTCCCACATAGGCCATTAGAGTACTGAGTTCCTTATGCTATTTATAGCAGGTTATTATTAGTTATGTATTTTATATATAGTAGTGTGTTTACATCAGTCCCAATCTTCCAGTTTATCCCTCCCCACCCTGGTATCCTTATGTTTGTTTCCTACATCCATGACTCTACTTCTGTTTTGTAAATAAGTTCATTTGTACCCCCTTTTTTTAAGATTCCCCCTATAAGTGATACCATATTTGTCTTTCTGTATCTGACTTATTTCACTCAGTGTAATGTTACTGTCTTACTATGGTTTTGATTTGCATTTTCCTGATATATTTTTTGAATTCTTTATTTTCTTAGCTCATATCATCATTTAGTGCATATTATATATATATATGTTTATGTGTGTATAAATGTATACATACATAATTATAAACATACACAAATACCCATCTCTTTCTATATTTATAGTCTCCCTCTTAATCAGCAAGTAAGTTAGTATTCATGAACACTGGTACTTTGCTTGTTTACTAATATATCCCCAGTGCTCAGAAGTACCTGGCCTTCTGTATGTGTTGAATAAATGAATAAATATTTGAATATTTTTCTAAATGAAAAGTAGGATCTTTCAGGTACTACCTTGTATCCTTAAAATGTATCTTTAGTTATTTCCTTTGATTTAATTTGAAAGCATAGTTTTTTCCAGAGAATTTTGTAGAAAAATATTTCTCTAAGGACTAAACCTTCTCTTCCTGTAGCATGGGCCTCCAAATACTTGCTTTAAAAGCTGCCTTCTTTCACATTTAGTATCGAGGTGGGGTGGGTGGGTGTGTGTGTGTGTG
>SJYV01042098.1:260214-316015 GCA_006410875.1 Neotragus pygmaeus
AAATAATAAAACAGAAAAGAACCCTCCTCTTTTCCCTTCTTTTCTAGGATGACAGTTTTGTTGTGTAAAGAATTGTCCTGTCTGTCTAAAGAGTTCACCACCTGCCTAACAACTGCTGGGGTAAGAATTCATGACTTTTATTGGGCTAATGTCTGTTTTGTTTTGTTTTTAGAATAGCTCTATTAAGATATAGTTTACATATCTTAAAAATTTGCCTATTTAAGTGTACATTTTAGTGATTTTTAATATATTTACAGAGCTGTGTAGCCATCATGATAATCTCATTTTAAATCTTTTTCATCACCTCTCAGAAAACCTCACACCATTAGCAGTCACTTACTGTTCCGTTCCCCTCTGTATACTTCTAACCTTAGTTAAGTCACTCAGTCATTTCCAACTGTTTGCGACCCCATGGACTGTAGCCCACCAGGCTCCTCCATCCATGGGATTCTCCAGGCAAGAATACTGGAGTGGGTTGCCACTTCCTTCTCCAACCTTAAGCAATACTAATATATTTTCTGTCTATAGATTGGCCTATTCTGGACATTTACTATAAATGGGATCATTCAGTATTGTGGTATTTTGTGTCTGGTTTCTTTCATTTGTTTGTGGTGGTTTAGTTGCTAAGTCGTATCTGACTCTGCGACCTCATGGACTATAGCCCACCAGGCTCCTCTGTCCATGGAATTTCTCAGGCAAGAATACTGGCGTGGGTTGCCATTTCCTTTTCCAGGGGATCTTCCTGACCCAGGGATCAAACCTGCATCTCTTGCCTGACAGGCAGATTCTTTACCACTGAATCACCTGGGAAGCTCTTCTTTTACTTAGGGTAATGTTTTTGAGGTTCATCCACCTTGTATCAGTATTTCCTTTCTATTACTAAATAGTACTCTGTTTTATGGATATACCTTATTTATCTGTTCATCAGTTGATAGACATTCGGATTGTCTATGCTTTTTGTTTGTAATGAATGTTGTTACTATAAACATGCATATATGTTTTTATTTCTCTTAGGTGGATAGTTAGGAGTAGACTTTCTGAGTCTTATGGGTAATACAGACCATTAAGGAACTGTCAGAATGTTTTCCAAAGTAGTTGCACCATTTTACACCCCTACCAGCAATGTATGAGGGTTCCAGTTTCTCCACATTCTTATTGACACTTGCTATTGTCTGTTTTGCTTTTAAAAATTTTACTTGAGCTAGTAGGTATGAAGTATTATCTCACTTTTTGCATTTCCCTGTTGGCTAATTATGTTGAGCATCTTTTCATGTGCTTGTTAGCAATTTGTGTGTCTTCATTAAAGAAATGTCATTTCGAGTCCTTTGCCTCTTATCTTTTTATTGTTTCTAAATTGGAATGTTTATTATTTCTTATTTATTCTGATTTTAATTATTTGTCTTTTATTATTTACAATTTATTATTGAGTTACAGGGGGCTTCCCTGTAGCTCAGACAGTGAAGAATCTGCCTGCAATGTAGGAGACCTGGGTTTGATCCCCAGGTTGGGAAGATCCCCTGGAGAAAGGAATGGCAACCCACTGCAGTATTCTTGCATGGAGAATCCCACAGACAGAGGAGCCTGGTGGGCTACAGTTCATGGGGTTGGTTGTAAAGAGTCAGACACGACTGAAGGAGATGGTGAGGGACAGGGAAGCCTGATGTGCTGCCATCTATGGGTTGCAAAGAGTCAGACATAACTGAGCAACTGAACAACATTGAGTTATAGAAGTTCTTTAGTTTTTCTAGATACAAGTTCCTTACAAGTATATGACATGCACATGTTTTCTGCCAGTCCATGGGCTATCCTTTCACTTTCTTGATAGTGAATAGTGATAGAATCCAAATTGTCAATATTCTCTTTTATCACTTGTTCTTTTGGTATCATATCTAAAGATTCATTGCCTCACCCAAGATCATGAGGATTTATTCGTTTTTTTCCTAAGACTTCTATGTTGCAGCTCTTATGTTTATGTCTGTTATCCATTTTTTTTGTGTAGGATGTGAGGTAGGGGCCCAACTTTATTTTTTTTGCGTGTGGATATCGAGTATTCCCAGCACTGTTTGTTGAAACATTTTCCTCTTTTGAATTTTCTTAGCCCCTTTCTGTCTAATATCAACTGACTGTAGACATGTGGATTTCTTTCTGGACTCATTTCTATTTCATTGATCTGTGTGTATCTTTATGCCAATGCCATAGATTACTATAGCTTTGTAGTAGGTTTTGAAATCAAGCAGTATAAGTTTTCCAACTTGTTATTCTTTTTCAAGACTTTTTTTGTCTGTCTTGCTCCCTGTGCAATTACATCTGAATTTTAGGATCAGTTTATCTACATCTGACTGAATTTTGCAACTCATTTTTGTTCTTTTATATACAATCTTCAGTATATTTTGTGCTGCTCTCCTGAGACCTGTGATGAGAAGGTAGACTTTGATAAGATAAGAATTCCGAAGTTTGACTCTAGTCTTAAGGGCAGCACCTTACTTTGACTATGGTAACTCTAATATTTTGCAGTTGCCAACCAGTAGAAGAGTTGTAGTTAAAGCTAAAGATTTTTTGTTTGTTTGTTTTGTTCTGGTTTAAGGAATTGTAAAAATTTACTTAAGGTGTNAGTTTGACTCTAGTCTTAAGGGCAGCACCTTACTTTGACTATGGTAACTCTAATATTTTGCAGTTGCCAACCAGTAGAAGAGTTGTAGTTAAAGCTAAAGATTTTTTGTTTGTTTGTTTTGTTCTGGTTTAAGGAATTGTAAAAATTTACTTAAGGTGTGTGAACTAAGGAAGATGATTCACACATCAGTAATCATGAATTGGGATAAAATCAAGGGTGTCTTAAATGGACAAACAAAAATCACTTCGTAGTAAAGCAAGCTCATCCATACAGAAGACAGACAGGTGGTTGCCAGAGGCAAGTGGTGGGGCGGGGCCAAATGGGTAAAGTGAGTCAAAGGCACAGACTTTCAGTTATAAAATAAATAATATGCAGCATTGAGGATGTAATGTACAGCATGATGTCTGTAGTTAATAGTACCATATTACATATTTGAAAGTTGCTAAGAGAGTAGATTTTTAAAGTTCTCATCACAAGAAAAAAATTATTTATGTATAGTGATTGATGTTGGCTGGTCTTACTGTCCTCATTTTGCCGTGTATGCAGATAACAATCATTATGTTGTACATCTACAAAAATACCTGCCGTTTATATACTGTTATATGTCAGTTGTACCTCCATTTTAAAAAAATCAGCTTGTGGTAAGTATCAGTATGGCCGCAAAGTTATTCTGGGCCCTTATGTTTATTTTAGTTAAGAGCATGGCCCAAATTACTGTTTCTCACTTTGAGTTTAGATTTTTCCTGTAGGGGACAATTCTGTGATATAGCTTCTTTTTTTCCTCTTAGTATTTTCTGTAAAAGAATTTCTGGATTTCCTAAAGTTAATCTTCTGAGGCTAAATTTTTCCATGTATTTCGTAAAGATATCCCAGCAAGTTGGTTCTGAGGTGCTAGGTAATACATGCAAGTATTAAATTTGCATTATTTGTTTTCATGTTTTCTAATTGGTGTATCTTAAAAAGTCAATTGAGTCTTTTGAGCACATGTTTTATATCTGCATATTTTGTTTTAAAATTTTTTCTAGTTTTCATGGTCAAACAGACCATTTCTATCCCCTTCTGAAATGAAGATACTTTTTAAAGTCAGTAAAAACTACAAAAGAGTACACTCTCAATTTGGATATCACAGAAGGATAGAAAGAAGGAAATTTAAAGTCCTTCCTGATCTGCTTCAGACTTTTTCTATGCTTATATTTATGTATGGGTGTGTTTCAAAGTGGGGTCATACTTTACCTATTTTTTCTTTTTTAAATATGCTGTGCTCCCTTAACATATTATCCTTTGTTTTAGGTTAAGGAAAAGGCTGATGTCCTTAATCCATTAATCACTGCAGTATTTCTAGAGGTTAGTAGTACTAATTATTATTATTTTTTTTTAAGTCTCTAAATTCTAGGGCATTGTGTATTAATAACTCTTTTAAGTGGTTTTTTTTTGGTGGAGGGGGCATTTCCCTTGTGGCTCGGCTGGTAAAGAATCCACCTGCAATGTGGGAGACCTGAGTTCGATCCCTGGGTTGGGAAGATCCCATGGAGAAGGGAAAGGCTACCCACTCCAGTATTCTGGCCTGGAGAATTCCATGGACCGTATAGTCCATTGGGTTGCAAAAAGTTGGACATGACTGAGCGACTTTCACTTCACTTCTAAGTTTTTANTTGGGAAGATCCCATGGAGAAGGGAAAGGCTACCCACTCCAGTATTCTGGCCTGGAGAATTCCATGGACCGTATAGTCCATTGGGTTGCAAAAAGTTGGACATGACTGAGCGACTTTCACTTCACTTCTAAGTTTTTATTTTTTGGCTTTTTTAAACTACTTTAGCTGTGTTGATGCAGATATTACCAAAATGATGTATATTTGATGCATATTTCCTGTCCTTTAATTACAAATCATAAAGATGAAGATGCCAGGTAAAGTGCAGAGGAAGAAGCAGTACGCTGTCATTACTTATTACTACCCCTTGGTAATTAGTGGACACTTTTCAGTAATGAAACATCTTCTGGAGACCAATTGGTAAACATGAAGGGCTGAAAATTACAAATAGGCTAGTACTGCTACTTGAAGGGCTAAGGTTTATGCAGAGGATAGTTACAAAACAAAAATAAAAAACTTTGTCTTTTTCCTTGCTTAGAAATTTTCTTTATTTTGTCAAAAGGGTATGTGTGTTTACATAACCCTCTTCAGTTCGTTAGATTTAAGGAGGTAGGTGGTTTAAATCCATGGATGGATTATAGTCCCTCCATGTGGGATGCTTTCTGGATTCCGTGTTTTAAGAACTCTGTCTTATAAGTTAATTGTGCAAAAATTTAGAGGTTTGATTACCTATTTAAAACATATTATCTAAGTCTAAGGGGAAAAATATATTTAATAATCAGGTTTTAAATATGAATTAAATATTTTTGCCACCAGACTGTTACTTCTTTAGTTTTAGATTCTTTTATTACCAATTAATATTACCAATGAGGGAATGCCTTTCATTCCTTAACTGAATTGTTTTCCTTTAATAGTCAAGGAAATCATTCTGATCACTTAAGCAATTAAATATGTTTATGATTTAATAGATGACAGAGTGGTATAGATGAAAGGAGCTTGCAAACCAGGGGCTCAGTCCTGTTCTGGCTCTCCCCTCATTTGCAGTATGATCATGGACCAGGCATTTACCTTCTTGGCAATTTTGTTAGGTTTATATACAGAATAGAAGATTTAACTAGATGTGCTGTGAGGTCTCTTTTGGCTTGAAAATTTGGCATCAAATGTCACACTGAAGTTTAACCATTTAAACTTATGCTACTGATAAATCAAAAAAAGGTAAAATCACTTGATATGGGTACCCTTCTGCTATTTTTGAGTTGGTTGTTCTTGCTTATAGATTTGAACACTCTTGTCCTTGAAATTATACATTTTTTTTTAAGTCTGGTAAACTCTGGGTGTAATGAATCCTAGCTTTTCATAAATAAATCTCTTGTACTAGACAGAAACATATCTATACTTTATCATCTTTAAAAGTAGTATTCTTTGTTTATACCTGTGAGCACCTGTCTCATGTTCACAACTGTGCTGAGTCCATGGAAGAAGAGCAGTAATAATGGACTATAAATTCTGTTGATTTAGAATTCGTAGCTTTCTGAAATCCTCTTTGAGTAATTGACTAAAATGCTTGTGACAGGATCTACCCACTCATTCAAGGAATCATAAGCTTTGAATGCTGAATTTGAGCAAGATGCCAAAGAATGGCTATTATTTTTGATGGACCAGTTGGACAAAAATGGTGACATTCTTTTTTTGTGCTATCATATCATCTTAAGAGCTGGGTTATTCTTACTTCAGTGAAATGATTAAGTCGTATTCTTATTTGCCAGACTACAGATTCAGTTAGATTATAAAAATTAGTTTGGTTTTTGTTGTCTTCTATTTTCTCTTTTTAAGAGACTGCAGTATTTTCATTTTCTTATTTTTCATTTCTTATCCCTGTAGGCATCAAACAGTGCTTCCTACATTCAGGATGCCTTTCAGCTACTTTTACCTGTATTGGAGATCTCTTTTATTGAGAACAAGACTGAATTACCAGAGGCATGAGCTTTATGTCCAGAGGCCTTTGTCCGAACATTGAGAAACAGAGAAGANGATGCCTTTCAGCTACTTTTACCTGTATTGGAGATCTCTTTTATTGAGAACAAGACTGAATTACCAGAGGCATGAGCTTTATGTCCAGAGGCCTTTGTCCGAACATTGAGAAACAGAGAAGATTCTCCCTGAGACTTACGATGGCGGAGAAATGCCACTCACTTCTGGGTAGCCCTGCAGAAGTGAGGGAGAAAGGTTGTTTTAGTATATAAAAGGGCCGACAGGAGAGCAGATTTGAAGGAAGTTTGTTGTCTTCACTGCTTGACTGAAGTATTCAGGTCCTCACACTGCTTTTCCCAGTTGTTATAATTAATAAATTATTTGAAAAGTAACTTTTATAGACCATTCAAAAATAATAGCTCTAGGTGAAAGTTAATGGGATACTCGGGCAAAGGTATTGATCTTTCTTTGGCAATATATAAAACACTAATATTTTTGTCATGGATGTCATTTTATAGGATGTAATTGGTTGTTAAGAAAGAGGAAAAGAAATTAAAAAAAGGAAAAGGAATTCAGCATTTTGGAATTCATGTGCTTAATCTGTTAATGCCATTTTCTTTCTCCTTTCTATAATAAAATCTATGGCTTTTAAGAAAACTGAGTATGTATAAGCTCTGTAGTGATTGCCCTTTATTACATGGATTTTTGGAATTGGTTAGAAAATTTTGTCTACTCTTTAATTCTCAGTAGATATGTGGCATTGGGGAGAAGCTTATAGACTATACCTCCCTGTAGCCATGTTAACTAACTGTAGCAGAGTGTCCTTTGACTTCAGTTTGCTTTCCTGTCCCACGATGGTAAGCTTCAGGTTGTTGTTGACTTCCACTCTACCGGATTCAAGACGAAGAAATGCAATTTGGAGAAACAGTTTCATGTTTGTAGATATTCTGAGTTTCTAGGATGTTTTTCATGCATACCTTATATGCAGGATGAATTCTGTAATAGCAGCTCCAAAGGAGGGTTGAAGCTCTTTCAGTGATGGAGGTTTTGTTACTTGAATATTGTTGAAGTGGATTGTAGAGTCCCATGAAATGATGTTCATGTATAATAGGATTAAGACAGTATATTTTTCTTTATTCTTTTTTGTTTCTTTTAATGTATTCTTTAGCATGTTTATAAATATAACTTTTATCCTTCAGATTCTAAGCCTTCTTTTGCTTTCTTCAGCAATTTAAAAGATTTATAAGTCCTAACAGCTATTTTCTTATCCACTCTTAAAAAAAGTTCTCCAACTTGGTGGTTTTTAATGATTCAGGTAACTTTTATGAGCTCTGGCCCATATCTTCTAAACCTTTAAATAAAATGTAATAATTCTGTCAGTTTATCCTTTTATTTAGTTTTCCAAATGTAAGCCCCAGTATTTTCCCAGACCAAAGAAATAGCAAAGTGAAGCTATAACATAGGTTGATATAAAGACTATTTCTATGTGTCACCTTATTTGGGGTAGGGGGCAGTTTGTTAAGCAAGGCAGATTTTGAATCAAAAGGTTCACCGACATCACTGAAATGTTAACTCTGCTTATACTGTGTTCTAACATGATGAGAAAAGTTTTTGAGTATTTTTTTTAATGGACACATTTCACTGTTCCCAAAGTGAGCAATTCTGTAATTTCAGAAAAGCAGTTGTGTTATGGTAAATAAAGCTGGTGTTGCCAGCCCTAATGTGTGCCTCAAGCTCAGTTGCTGTGTCTTAACTGAACATGGTATTCTTTTGAGCAAGGTTTGGAAAATGGTCATGCCTGTTTGAACTCTCATATAAGGGCAATTTTCAGCTTTTACTCTTTGATCTGAAAACATATCTAAGGTTTTTCTTTAAGAAAGGGGTATAGAGTGGGGGATAGAGCAGTGACTGTTTATGCATCTGTCCAAATTGCTGCCCCCAATTTCACCTATTTGAGATTAGACCTTACCAAAGCCAGTGTGACTTACTGCCTCTTCTTTTTCTCTCATCCTTCTCATCAGCTTCACCCGCCCACCCACATGTGTTTCAGTGGATTATGGAGACCACCAATGAAGTGATGAAAGGGCCAGTTGATTCTGCATAACAGTTGCCTACCCTTCACCTAGAATATAATGAAAAAGAATGAAAGTTCCTTAATGTAGTAGAGTTGAGGAAATAACATAAACCTTCATTGATAGGTGAAGTAGGTAGGTTGACGGGGCATATTGGAACCTGTTGGATTATGGTGATGGTTTTGGATGATGCATGCTTCATTATCCCATTTGGAATGAGTACATGATGTAGTTTCTTGATGATNTAACTCAGGAGTTTTGAATTGCACGCTGTCCTGAGTAATGTGGTGAAATCTTGGGTTGTCCCGCTCTGTCCTGCCCAGGACGTGAATCACCCTTGTGTTCAGCTAACTTGTCCATTAGTCACTCAGTAACCAACTTCGCTTCAGACCACTTTGCGATCTCATGATGCTTGTGTCCAAGTCATCCTTATTTGACTTACTAATGACCCCAAACCCCCAGAGCAGTGATGCTGGCAATTCAGATATACCAAAGTGAAATGATCAAATGCTGTGTTTAAGGGGAAAGGGGAAATTTCTTGATTTAATAAAGATGCAATTGCTGAGGTTGCTAATATCTGTGGTAAGAATGAATCTTCTATCCGTGAAATTGTTAAAAAGGAAAGAGCAATTTTTGCTAGTTTTACTGTTGTGCCTCAAATTGCAAACTTTGCTACCACAGTGCAGGATAAGTGCTCAGTTAAGATGGAAAAGGCGTTAAACTTATCCAATAAGATATTTCGCGAGAGAGTAAGGCCACATTCATGTAACTTTTATTACAGTATATTGTTATAATTGTTCTATTTTATTGCTAGTTACTGTTGTTAATCTCTTCCTGGGCCTAAGCTTTATCATAGGTATGTAGTCATAGGAAAAATCATAGCATTGATATATACAGGATTTGTTACTATCTGGTTTCAGGCATCTCCTGGGGCTCTTGGAATGGATGCCCCGTGGATAAGTGGGGACCCCTGCACCAGAAAGCACACAGATTCTGGAATCTAGCTTACTTCCTCTCCCGGGCCAGTGTGTACCTGCTTAGGACTTACTCCCGGTTTTTGACTCCTTTGAAGAATGAGGAGACTGTCTTTCTTAAAAGATGACTGTACTGAATGAGACCAGGCTTGCCTAAGTCCTGTGCCATTTAACCAGCTGCTGTCACAGCTGGATCTTCTGGACCCTGGGCCCTGTGACTGCCTGTCCTCATGGGATTTTCATTCCACATTCTTTTTATGTTGCTCTGAAACCTACTTCCCTGTAACACTCTCCCCTCTTCACACTGGTTTTTATTAATAGTATTTCCTCCTGAGCCTTTCTCTGAAGGATGACAGCTTCTCAAACAACTTCAAGTGCATTGTGTCAGCAAACTAAGCCTTGGTTTCCACATCTGTAGGATGGCCACATTGTCAGTTCTTGCCACTTACTCTCTTTTGAGAGTAAATGAGGGGATGTGGAAACAGGTGTATGATGTACATAGACACAATATATATAATGCAAGTGCACGCATTTCTGAGCCCAGGGCCTGAGTCACACGCTCAGGGATTAACTGGCAGGCATTTCTGATCCCATTGTCCTGCTCCACACCAAGCTGATATTATTCTTCTCCAGGGAGACTAGGGAAGGCTTCTTGGAGCAGGTGTGACTTGAGCTGGGCTTTGAAGGACTGGAGAATTTCCAGAAACATGCAAAATGAGCATGAGATTGGAGGGGTGGAGGGAGGTTTGGAAGAGAGGAAAACAAGCAGGCAGTTTTGAGGTTTGCTCAGAGGACAGAGAGGAGGCCTAAGTTGTGAGTTTCTTGAGGGAAGTAAAGGGAGATAAACATGAAAGAATATAGCCCTGGCATCATAAAAGGGAGGACTGGAGGAGGTCTGGAGGTCATCTGGCCCAATGTCTTACCTGCAGTGGGAATATAAATGTGTGTCTTGGTAGTAAGAAGAAAGAAGCCTGGTCTGAGACTCAGCTCTGCTGTGTGCTTCTGGGTTAATTGCATATCTACATCTCTGATCTGTATTTCTCCTCATTGTGATGGAAATATTCATCCTTGCCCTGCCTACTTTGTAACTGTCAGGAGGATTTAGTGAGCCTTGGGCTGAGGATTTACTAAGAGATGCTGGGCAAGGGCCTCTCATCCCTTTTGTGGGCCTTGATTTTACCATTTGCAAAGTGAAGACTCCATCTGTCTCCAGGGTTCAGGGATGCTGTGAGTCCAGCCAGGAGCTGGGGGAGAGGAAGGTGACCTGGGAGGGTGCAGGGGCGTGGAGGGGCTGCTGCTCTCCCTGGCAGCATAACCCAGGCACACCCCAGATTCTTCCCCCCACTTCTGACGCGCTTCTCAGAAAGGACCAGCCTCCTGTGGTGGCTGCTGGAGGGGGCTGTTGTGCCAAAGCTGGAATTCTGTCCCCTACCTTTTACCTAGTGGGATGGGTTACATAGCTTGCAGGTGACAAGCAGGTGGGGGCTGAGAGTCAAGCCCATCTGCCTGCACACCCAGGCTTTCTGGCCCTTCCTGGAAAGAGAGGTCAGGGAGCTGGGTCTGCTCCTCCTCTCCCCATCAGCTCTCAGCCTCTGCTGTCCTGACCACCCCTGCTTCTCCTGCTAAGACGGGCACCACAGTCTCCAAAGGGCATCCTCCCTGCCCCCCACTGTGCCAGGACTTTGGGGCACATTTCAGGGGCAGGGAAACAGAAACAGAGAGGCCAGAGGACATGCCCTTCTGGTAGAACTACAACTCCCACCCTGGTGTTCTTTGCACTGTGCTGGTGTTGGAGTGTAAGAGTTACACGAGACTTAGTTAAAATGCAGATTCTTAGGCCATCATCCCCAGAGAGGAGATCCAGAGCAACTTCAGTGGGGCTTGAGCATCTGTATTTCTTCTTACTGAACTATAGTTGACTTACAGTGTTGTGTTAATTACTGCTGTATAGCAAAGTGCCTCAAATACATATATACATACATACATATATATATATTCTTTTTCATTATAATTTATCATAAGATATGGAATATAGTTCTCTGTGTCATATAGTAGGAACTTGCTGCTTATCCATTCCATCTTTAAAAGCCTGCATTTGCCAGCTCCAATTTCCCACTCCACCCCTTCTCCAACCCTCTTCCCCTTGGCAACTACCAGTCTGGTGTTCTCTGTGTCTGTTTCATAGATAGGTTCATTTGCGTCATATTTTAAATTCCATGCGTAAGTGGTGTAATATGGTATTTGTCTCTTTCTGACTCACTTAGTATGATAATCTCTAGCTGTTGCTGCAAATGGCATTTTTTATGGCTGAGTAATATTCATATGTATATATGTATACACACACACACACACATATATACCACATCTTCTTTCTCCATCTGCCGATGGACGTTTAGGTTGCTTCCTTGTCTGGGCTATTGTAAGCAGTGCTGCAGTGAACACTGGGATGCATATATCTTTTCAAATCCCTGTTTTCTATGCATATGTGCCCAAGAGTGGGACTGCTCATTATATGTGAGTTCTGCTTTTAGTTTTCCGAGGAAACTCCACACTTTTCCACAGTGGTTGCACCAACTTACATTCCCATCAACAGTGTAGGACGGTTTCCTTTTATCCACATCCTCTCCAGCATTTATTTGAAGACTCGTTAATGATGGCCATTCTGATTGGCGTGAGGCGGTACCTTATTGTAGTTTTGGCTTGCATTTCTCTAATAACTGGAGCATCTGTGTTTTTGACAAGCACTCTAAACCCCAGAGGTGTGGTATGGTGGGAGGAGAAATCCAAAGGGAAAAAAACCCTTTATTGAGTTCTCATTGTATCAGGTCTCCTACGAGGAGACGTTGTTATTCCCATTGCATAGTTGAGAAAATTGAGTCTTAAGGAGGTTAAATAGTTTACCCAAAGTCTTATGGATGGTAACTAGAAAAGCCTGTCTTTGAACTTGAGTCTCACAGCTCCAGAACTCAAATCTCTTCTGATGGAATTATCTGCATGACACCCCTTCCGCATCTCCGACTCCATCTTTTCAGGCTGGAATTAAAGATTCCCCAGCCAATGGGAAAGGTGTCTTTCTTGCAAAGCTCCAGCAGGTGGCAGTGTTGGACTGAGTATGTGGGTAAGGGAGGGAGCGGCTAATTGGAGGACCAGCGGACTCAGTGGAAAAGTCCCTGATGCTGGGAAGGATTGAGGGCAGAAGGAGAAGAGGGCGTCAGAGGATGAGATGGCTGGATGGCATCGTTGATGCAATGGACATGAACTTGGGAAAACTCCGGGAGATGGTGAGGGACGGGGAAACCTGGTGTGCTGCAGTCCATAGGGTCGCAGAGTCCGGCAGGACCGGGCGACTCAACGAGTGGGAAGGTGTCTTTCCTGCAAAGCTCCAGCAGGTGGCAGTGCTGGACTGAGTTCGTGGGTAAGGGGACCGGGGAGTCGGGGAGAGGAACCGCTAACTGGAGAACCATCCTCTATTGTTTTCCTCAGGTGGTTTTGCAGCCTGTTTCCCTCTCACATTCTAGCCAAACTAGGCTATTAAATCTCCATTTGCTGAGCTGGTGTTGTTTGTTACCTCAGATCTGATCTTCGTGGCTGGGCTGCCCCAGGAATTCCGGGTCTCCTCGAACCCTCATCTGGTAGAAGCCAGCTGCAGCTGTACTCTACGTTTGCCCAGTTATTCGTCTGGCTTCCTGACATGCTTTCTATGCGTTACCTAGGTTAATCCCCTCTACCCCCCAACCCTCTCCGAGTTAGGTGCTATCATGTCACCTGTTTGTTCCGAGGAGGAACCTGGAGCTCCGAGAAGCTCAGCCGCCTGGTGGCGGTCAGGGTGCTGGTTCACTGGCAGAGCCAGGCTGGGACCTGCGGGTTTCTGGCTTCGGAGCTGCGCACTTAATCTTTACGCTCTCATCTAATCTGATGGGGACACTGGTGCGTGGGAAGGAAGAGATTTACATCCGGGAATCAGCAGCATTGCTGGCGTGTGAATTCAGGCCATCTCGTAATTCTGGGCCTCCTCTCACTCTCGGGCCTCCGGCGGCTGTGGATGAGGCCCTGGGCGGTGTGGGAGTCCCTGCCCGCCCCGTCTCCAGGCACAGGATGTCTGGCGGGTGCTGTGTTCAGAGCCGGGCTGGTGTGGCCAGGCGCGTGGCATCGCGGGGCAGTGACCCCGTCAGTCCTGTCACCATGAATTCCCAGCTCATAATGTGGTCTGGAATGCAATCAGTGCTCAGTTAATATTTATGGAGGGAATAGACNTGGGGGGGGTCCCTTTCCCCTCCCCCTACAAGCTACAGGTCCCGCCTGCTATGCCAGGACAGCTCTGGAGCGCGGGACTTTTCATGCTTACTTTGTTCTCTCCACAGTTCAAAAGGAGCTCGCAGTCCCAGCCCGCACTCCAGGCCCAGCCTTAATCTCCCATCCCTCGAGCTCCCAGCTGGCCAGTTAAGGCAGTTAAGACGCTGGATTAGGGCCGGCTTTACATAACAACGCTGGAGCTAAAGCCATCCTCTCCTGGGATGGCTAAAAGACTTCTTTTTATCTTCACGCCTCAGATGGCCTTTTTTCTCCCTTAACAGCCCTCCAGCCAGCCAAGAGGCAATGAACTTGGCCAACAGGAAGACAAAGAGGAGATTCAGGATTCAGCTTGGTCTCCCTTGGCCCAAGGCTCGGAGGGATGCCCGCAGCCCCAGCTCCAGGCCAGGTGGCTGCTTCATCGTGGCCAGGACATGGCAGTGCCCACCAGGCCTAGCCGTCCACAGCCACGTCCATCATCCTGGGAGTGCTGCCTCGGACCCAGCACCAGCGGTGGCCCAAGAACCACAGGCAGCCGCTGGGGCCAGCATCCCTTCCAAGAAGCTTCAGGGGCCACACAGGCAGGCCCAGAGCAGCCCAGCCCTACTGCCTTATTTACTTATTGTTTTCACTTTTTAATTCTGTTATTAGTCTTTCACTTCAAAGGAATACATGATCACATTCTTCTTGTAAAAGTTGAAACATTAATTACAGTTAATACTACAATCCTCTGACCACACTTTCCAATTTTAATCTTCTCCTCCCCTGTTCAGAAGGAACTACTCTTGTCTATCTAAGCTTCTAGCTACACAATTCTATACATACATATGTGGTCCACATTTATACATACAAGGAAATACAGAGTGCTGTCTGGTACCCTTTGTTACATAAAAGGTAATTAACATACTATCTATAACACACTGCGTCTTTGAGCAACCTGGTCTCTCTTACATTCTGTGCTCTGCGTAAGGTTTTGTTTGAAGAAAGGGGCTGGAAACTTGACCACCAACAACCTAGTCTAATCCCTAGTTGGAAACTGAGTCAAGCTTGTGGCTCCCAACTCTTCCTCACTCCCCCACCAATGGTGGTACTGATATACTTGGATGCTGCCAATGACGGGCAAGGTGCCCAGTCGAGGCACCTTCGAAGCTGTCCTTGAAGCCTGACCTGCAGCTGGTGGACCACAGGGATGGACCAAGTGCCACCAACATCCCCACCCTTTCCCTGACAGGAGCAGGGACTCTTGGGCACCTCCTGTTTATCTCCCCTCCATCAACCAATGTTTATAAGTGCCACCCCACAGCAGTTTATCCTCTGTACAGGGTGCCCACACTCTCTGCACATCCGCAGAGCCCACACCCCCATGCATCGTGTTAGAGAGGGAGGGGCCTGGCCAAAAGCCATAGCGAGTCTCTGTGGGAGCAGGAGGGGAGTGGGGACTTGGAGACAAGTCTATGGGTTCCTCGGCCAAGGGCTCCTGCTACTGCATCCAATAGGGCTCATACTATGATCAGAGGTTGAACAAAGCCCCTTCCCCTTCCGAAGAGGAAGATTCTATGGGCATTTCATGTCTGCAGGGAAAGATGCCTCATGTGAAACCAATTACATGATTTCAGGCTGAGCCTCAGTGGCCAGAGAAGTACCTCATTTGGGGCAGTAACCAGGGACTCAACAAATGATGAAAATATAGACAAGACGGTGAGATGAGTGAATGACAACTGGAAGATGGTTAAATGGGTTAAGGAATGAGTGATAGATGAGGAAGAGATGGGTGAAGGATGGATTATGGATGGCTGGGTGGTAGATAAGGACTGGCAGGATGGGTGACAAAAGAGTAGGTAGATAAATGAACAGGCAGTGATGGAAGGATGGGTGGGTGAAGGATGGAGCAAAAGATGGATGGATGAGCGTTGGATGGCTGGGTCATGGATCACTGGGTGGATGATGAGTGAGTGATGGGTGGATGAGTGGATAGATAAGTGGACAGGTGGGTACTTGTATGGCGAGGGATGGATGGAATAGATGGAAGGATGAATGAATAAGAGGATGAGCTTGCTAAGTTACCAGGTGACTGAGTAAATGAATAGAAATGGAATGAGTGCTGAAGCCCATGTAATCCTTGTCTGGGGTCACCTTAGCCCCCAGATCCTACATCCTGCAGGCCTTTACCTGACTCCCCAGATCAACTCTAGGCACCGGGTACTAGCATCTCTCCATGGAGCCAAGGATGACAGCTGAAGCTTGGGGAAGCCCAGGGAACAATGAGAATCAAAGCCACTGAGCCTGAGTGTAGCCATCAGATCCAAATATGCTCAAGGGAAACACCCTAGAGTCTGTCCATGTGCCTCCTTCTCCTTCTATACGGAACCTGCTTGAATTTGAGCAAAGTCTGAGAGATACTTGGGTCCCAGGCACCCTCCAAATCCTGGGCCACAGAGGGAATCTCTCAAATAGTGCTTCTCAAAGTACAGCATGCACACAAGTCATCTGAGGCGCCTATTACAGAGCAGACCAGATTCAGCAGCCTGGGTGGAGCTGAGGAGTCTACATTTATCACAGCTCTCAGGCCCAATGTGGCCACAGTCCTTGGGTCTTGCCAGGGCTCCCCTCCAGAACTTCCTGGCAGGGCCTTACAGGGCCTTACGGCCTTTCAGGGCCGTACAGCCCTTCTAAGACCCATATTTCCCCTCAGAGACCCCTGCCAGCCCCCTGTCCCAGTCCCAGAGAGGGCTTTACTGTACAAAGCTTTAGTCACTCAATCATGTCTGACTCTTTGTGACCCCATGGACTATAATCTGCCAGGCTCCTCTGTCCATGGAATTCTCCAGGCAAGAATACTGGAGTGGGTTGCCATTCTCTTTTCCAGGAGATCTTCCCCACCCAGGGATCAAACCCAGGTCTCCTGCATTGCAAGTGGATTCTCTATTGTCTGAGCCTCCAGGGAAGCACATTTATTGCCCAAAGGCTGCACCAGTTCAGCAGTTCTCTCCTCTGATTCTGAGTGGAAAAGGGAAATGCTATCCCTTTCAGCAAATGCTTTCATATGCTGTCCAGTCATTGTACCAGCTTAGGGAATTGAGTAGGAAGAGGCCCTCATTCCCATTCTACAAGTATAGAAACAGGCTCAGAAAGGGGACGTGGCTTCCTAAAGTCAAATTAGTACACCAGTGGCCCCCGACTCTCTACTTGAGTGTCCTAATTCTCTCTACAATGCACTGCTTCCTTGAAGAAAGAAAGGAGTGAGAACTACAGAGGAAAGCAGTGAGGGGTTGGGGCTCTGTTCGTGTGTGTGCACACCTGTGTTCCAGGTGTGTGATGTGAATGGAGAAACACAAGGGTTGCTTCATACAGTGCATACTACATGCCCAGCCCTGCTTGAGAAGCCTATGAGTGGCCACTCACTCCCCTGCAGTGGGGAAGATGAGGTCAAACAACTTGTTCAAGACCCCATGGCTAACACAGAGCAGGATGTGAGCCTGGGTGGCCTGAATCCACTGCCAATGAGGACCAATGAGGCATTCCACTTCCCTCTTGCTCCTCACCCCATCCGCCCCCACTGCACCCCCACAGAGAGTCCTGTCCTCCTCCTCCTGGTCTGCAGATTTTCTGGAGGGCATAAGGCATAAGGTAGACCAGATGGTCCTTCCCCACCTCACTGCCCTTGGGAAGAAAGTAATAGGTTCTGGTACCTTCTAGCCGAAAGTCTTCCTCTTCCTCCTCGCTGAGCGTTTCTCTGAAAACTTCACCCACAATCTCCTAGAGGAAGACAAAGCAGGAATATTAAAGACGTATTGGAGTCAGGTAGGAACCTGGCACCCTTACAGTCAAGGTGGCATTGTGAAGGTGTGTGTGGCTGGTCACAAAGAAGCAGGGACCCTGTTCTCATTCTTCTGATGGAAATTTAGGTCAAGTAGGCAGAGCCTAGGACACTTGTGAAGTTCATTACTGCGCTGCTTTTTAGAAAGTAAGTTTTTCTCAGCCTATAGCCTGCCACGAAACATTACACAGGTTCACACTTCCCACTTGGAAAGGGAGATCCACCTTTCACCCAGGAAAATGACAAAGACAAGCTCAGAAGATGTTCCTCCTCCCCCCCTCTGGGCCAACCCGATAGACTCAGGACTAGAGCCACCCCTGTGGGTCCCTAGAGGAGACCTCAGTTTGGATCCTTCCTCTATGAGAGGGTCCCAGGCAGGTGTCTTGATGCGTTTATAAAGAGGGCCTGGTTTGCTGAAGGGAGCACTCCCTCAGCATAAACCCAGCTTGACATAATCCCTTAATATAAACCCAACACAACATCTAGGAACCTGTAGGCTCTGCCTTTAGCTGACTTTCAATCACCCCTCACACATCTCCCCCTTCCAGCAGCTGGCCTGATCCTTGCACATGCCTTGCCTTGGTCTGCAGGCATGAATTTAAAATGTCCAGTAACTCATGCCACGTAGCAGAGCTGCTCCCAATCAGCCTGGTCAGGCTGCCACCCACGTGCCATCAAGGGAAGTTAGTTAGGTCCACAGACTGGGAAATTTCTGGGATATCAATAAAAATCCCATCTATCTGATCCCGCTCCAGTAGGATGACTCTAGATACAGAGGAGCCCAGACTAGTGCTTATCAAACAGCTTTTGTATTTATTGGTATTCTGCCAAGAGGAGTAATGAGATCAAAAGAGATGGTTTTAAACAAAGTTAAACAAGACGCTTTGGGCTTCCCAGGTGGCTCCAGTGGTAAAGAATCCACCTACCAATGCAGGTGATGTAAGAGACACAGGTTCAATCCCTGGCTGGGAAGATCCCCTGGAGGAGGGCATGGCAACCCACTCCAGTATTCTTGCCTGGAGAATCCCATGGACAGAGGAGACTGGTGGGCCACAGTCCATGGGGTTGCAAAGTCAGACACAACTGAAGCAACTTAGCATGCATGCATGCAAACAAGACCCTTTACTGCAAGACTTACTATGGTAACAGACTGCAGATACCTAAGTAGTAGCTTATGCTTCACCCCTCAAACCTATGTAGACCAGGAAGCTTTTTTCAAAAGCATCACATGGGATTTATGTTCCAAGGAACCCACGTTGGGAAATGTTCCTCTTTGGGGGGAGAGATGAGGTTGGGTGTGGGGGAAAGGGTCACACTGTTTTCTCTCTTAATGCCCACAGTGATGCCATGGCAGTGCTTCGTGAACCACAGAAAGAGGAGCAACAAAAAAGCCTCAACTTGGCAGCTCTCGTCAACTTCTCCTTTTGGAAAAAATAAAAAATAAAAGAGTATAAAGAAAAAGAAAAAACACACTCTTCAAAAATTAGAAGGAAAAAAAAATCCTGCACTGGAGATGCTTAAGAGAAAAACCAAGAGCTCGCCTCGATTAACAAAAGAAAAACAATGCTTTGTATAGCTGATCTTATCAATTGGACACAGCTGGAGATAAGTCTCGTGTGTGTGTTTTTTTAAAGATGGACAGCTAACATTTTATGGATTAGAGGTGGTGTTCTCTGTTCTCTTTCTTCTTTCAAATCATTCTAGGGCATTACACACCCTTTCTTAGACGTTGTTCAAATGTGGTCATTCAGACTGCTCGTGTCACATGGACTTCAAAACCAGGCTGCATTATTCTTCAAGTCAGGATGTCTTCTCTCTCTCCTCCTCCGCCAATTATTATAATCACTGAACACTTCCTGGGCTTGTAAACTGGCTGTTTGTGTTAACAGAGCTGGAGCTGACAGGGGAACTGGGAGATGGTGACAGGAAAGGGCTGCACTTGGCTGGCATCATTAGATGGCTGGGACGCCCCGGCAGCCAATTAAAGCTGATCTTTCATGCCGGAGAGAGACGGATGCCGCTTCTCCAGAAAGGCTGGCAGGCAGCGCTCCCTCACAGGAGTGGGTGACCGTCCTCAAGGGAAGCGCAGACCCGCGTGTGCGGAGGCCCAGTGGAGGCTGGGAGCCGGCGCTGACCTCTGAGCCACCCTGACTGCTCCTGGCAAGGTGGACAGGACCCGTGAGATGGAAACTTCTGGGCACTGGCATCTTTTTACTGGCACACTCAGAGGAGTTTAACAACTCCAAACGTCACCAGCAACAAAGCAGCCTCCTGGTAGAAGGCCCATAACGATGCCTCGCACCCACAGTCATCACTTGGATGACGGCTTCAACGCTCCCTGAAAAGAACTGTCTGCTGAGCAGGCCTGGCTCTCTTGACATATTAAAGATATGTCTTTGCATATGAAAGCAGAGTACTGGCAAGTTCTGGGGTTGGTCTCTTCCCACCAAACCTCACTCTGCTCTGTGTAACACATCGACAGCTCCTCAGCACTGTGGTCTGCTGACACCCAGGGCCGTGCAGCTGCTCAACTATGGCAAACATTCATTTCCTCCACTGACCCAGACAGACTAGGGCCTGGGGAATGTGGTGTCTGTGGTCCTCAAGCTTTGAATCACCAGGCCAGAGGCCACATAAAATGTTGAGTCAGACACAGGATCACATCCTGCCTCCGTGGCCTCCCTTGCCCTGGATGTGGACCCATGCAGCTGCCTTCTGGGAAATCTCAAACTACTTACCTGTAAAATGGGCACAGTGATAAACCATTAAAAAGTCAGCTGACACTGTGCATTTCCTATGTGCCAGGCACTTTATATTATCTTCTTTATCATCATAACAGCCTTGCTCTTTCCATCTCTTGAGGAACAAGTGCTCATAAAAATGATGTGCAAATTTTAAAGTGAAAGGTATAATTGTTACTGTTTTCCTACAAAGTGCCTCAACCCTCAAGCAATGAGATAGGAAAACAATGCCAATGACAGTCACTCACATCCCCAAGCCCTCATGATATATATAAGGTACTGATCAATTGGGATATTCACCAGAACCTCCAGAGAATGGGGTTCCCGACAGTCCTGTGGGTTTAAATAAGGAGCCTCTATGAGGCGAGGAGACCCCGCAGTGGATCATCAGCAGAGCCAAGACTTGAGCCAGCTCCTTCAGGTATCTGGCCTAACCTTGTACAGTGGAACTGGGGCTCCCATGGGCACAGGGATGGAGGTGGCCAAGAGTCCTGGCACTTGCTGGGGACCAAGAATCATGCTTAAAGAAGTGCAGAAAATCAGCCCAGCCAGCAGCTCCAGTGAATCAGAGACCAAACACTCCCCTCTGTCCTGCAGGACCTCACTAGGCTTGGGACAGGGCCAAGTCTCGGCCAGGAGCCTTCCTGCAGGATGGGCCTAAGGGCCTGGCCCCAAAACCTGCATGCAGGGCTCCTCACCATGAGTCCCAGGGGAGCCCCAGCACAGAGGACGCAGGGCACGGAACTGGTGCTGCTCAGACCTTGGTTCAAATCCCTGCTCCAAGTGGGTGAAGGAGGTTTATCTCCGGGGTTCCTCAGTCTTCCCATCTCTGCACAGGGATGAGAGCAATCATTCTGTCTCAGGGCAGGTGTGAGCCATTGCACGAAAAGCACTTAGCATTACATCTGATGGCATGCCTGGGGCTTGACAGACAGTGGCCATTTTTTACTTGCACTCTTACTGTCAAATGGCTACCAGAACACTGCTGGGCAAAGCTGAATGGCTCAGCAGACCCGAGGTGCTCCCACAGACACAAAGAAACAAGACACAGAGGAACACACTCTTCTCCTGTGCGGTGCATATTTCTGGTGCTTTGCGTTTAACCCCCATGGCAGTCCTTTGAGGTAATACCATTATCATCCCCACTTTACAGATGAGAAAACCGAGACACAGAGAGGTTTAGGGACTTGCCCAAGGTCACACAGCTAGTAAGTGTCAGAGCCAGGATTAAAGGCAGGCGGCATGGCTCCAGAGCCCATACTCCTCACCACACTGCCCTGGAAGAAGCCCGAGGGTGGGGTATCGTGTGCAGTGACCTCTCTCATTGCTCTCTCCATCAGCTCAGCCATCACGGCCCACTCTCTTCTGGTCTCTAGGACAGTCAGACTCAGCCTCTGCTCCAAAGACTTCCCTGGATCCTCTGGCCCCACCCAACCTGGTGCCAGGCTGCCTCCTGCCCAGCAGCCAGGCTGAGTGGCCTATGGGGCCCAGACCTGCCTCCCTCCCGAGTCCCGGCGCTGCCCCTCCTCTGCCCCACACTGGGCCCCAGGATGAGAGGCCAGCTCCTCCGGGCGCTGAATGTGCAGCCAGCACCAGCCCAGAGCCCAGAATTGCAGGCACAGTGCCTTATAAGGCCTCCAGGGATGGGAACCCACATCAAAGCAAGGCCTTGGGGAGCGGGCTGGAGTTCAGTTAGGGTTTTTTCCTCTTTGTCTTTGAGACTTCATACTCCTGAGCTTAATATCTTTCCCCACTGCCTGCCCCAGCAGTTCTTTGTCAATCTTTCTGTTCTCTAAGAGCTAACAGATGTTGGTGCCACGGGGTTTCAAAGGCAACTCCTGGTGCCCACAGAACACGGCACAACTTACAGATTCCAAGAATGCATGGGGCTGGGACAAGCCAGGGGAAGAGAAGGGTGGGAGGCAGGACCCAGCCACCCTGTAACCCTGAGATCCAAGCAGCCTGCCCTGGAGCTGATCCAGGAAATTCCTAGCGAGCTCCCTCTACCCAGTACACTCCACAGAGGCGGTGTTCNGCAGCTCTCAGCCTGCAGGAGTTTCTCCTCTGTGGGGTCCTCTAGCCCTGCCAGGGGAACACATTGCCTTCTTAACACAGACTGTCTTCTTGTTCTTCAACTTTCCAGATCCATCCTTTACCTGTCCTGCCTCCACTCCAGATGAAAAGACTCTAGTGGACATTCTCTCACCTTCCTGTGTGCCTACGTCACAGTGTCTAGCCCAGGGTTGAACATAAAATAAGCTCTATATGAAAATAACAGTCTGTTTTTCCCAAGCAGTGCATATTCACTGTTGCCAAGGAGAAAATAAACCAAAGGAAGAAAATTAAAATCACCCCCATGATAATAGGATCCTTCTCTTCAAGGATACTTTAGTGTAACTGTTTTTCTCTTTCTCTTTTTAATATTCAAGAAATACATGTTTATTGTACAAACAAAAAAATATGGATAAGCAGAAACATTTTAATTCACTCAGAATACCACTTCAGAAGCCTGTCAACAATTCAATTAACAATCATAATGGCAGTAACCACCTCTACATGCTGAGGGTCTGCTGTGCACCACTCCATATAATTTATTAAGAACTTTATTGAGGTATGATTTATATGTCATAAAATCCACACATTTTAATTAATCAGTCATTTTAATGCAGAGACTTTTAAGTAAATTTACAGAGGTGTACAACCATTAGCACAGTCCAACTGTTGAATACTTCCAGTGCCCCAATAAAATCCCTCAGGACTGGTTATGGTTAATCCCCATTCCCAACCCCCAGCCCCAGGCAGCCACTAATCTACTTGCTCTTTCCATAGTTTTACTTTTTCTGGACATTTCATATAAATGAAGCAGTGTGCTAGGTGGTCTTTATCAACATGAATGATGATAGATGCTTCTCATTTACAGATGAGGAAACTGAGGCTTTGCAAGGGTAAGTGACTTGTGGGCAGCTGGCACAGGAGGAGAGAATGGAGAAGCAAGGACTCAGCTAAGGTCTGTCTGGACCATGGTCCTCCACCGCCTTGTCATTGGGACATGACTTTTCACGTTCTAGCCTGTGCAACTGCATGTTCATATATGTGTATTTCTCCCAAAGGAATTGATCTCTGCGTATTCTTCTGCCACTTTCTCTTTCAGTTTATAACAGATCGTGAGCCTGTTTCTATGTGGATAAGTATAGAAGTGCCCCAGTAGTTTTGTGACAATTACTGGGCAGCATTAAATCATGAGAGCCTCCATGCACTGGGGTTCAATACCACTTGTGCCACTTACTAGCCATGTGACTTTGGGAAAGTTACTTAAAGCTTATACCTCAGTTTCCTCATTTGTAAAGGGAGATGGTAGTATCGGCTGACCTCATCCAGCTAGCTAGTACAGCCCACCTGGCGCTGAGCATGGCCCAGTCCCTGCCAAACGGGTTTGCTGAAGTTTTTGAACTAATGGATAAACCCCATCTTTGCACATTGATTTCAGCCTGGAAGCTGTTGTCGGGAATGGGACATCTCCTCACTAGACCGGCCAGTCAGAGAAGGTGACGCTGTGCCCCTGCTGTATACTCTGCAGCTGGAACCTTGACTGTCTTTCTGTGGAGTCATGGATGAAGGACCTGAAGAGGCTGAGAGATGAACAGGCTTATTCCAGCTGGAAGTTCCTTCCCAGGGAGTTTAGGAACTGAATTCCAGAACTGGAAAAAATGCTAGGATCTGCTCCAGACTATGAGGGAAAAGGACCCTAAGGCACATGGAGCCTGGAGCAGGTCAGCTCCCTGCCCCTGCTCACCTGAGTCCAGGAAGTGGCTTCCCAATGCTTCTGCTTGCTGGTGCCCAGGAGCCAGAGGGAGCGTTCCAGCACCATCCGTCAGCCTGCAGCTAGTGAGGTGGAGGCTCACATGCTGGTTTGCAGATTGTGGGTGGGAGGGCAGGATGTGGCAGGAAACAGCTCACCACCTCGAGGGGTGGGGGTGGCATTTGTCTGTGTTCCCCGGTGGTTTGGCACTGACGCTCCTGGGCACTTGTATGGTGTTGGCAGACTTGGTAAAACCCTGTAAGGCTCTTTCCTTCAGTTGGGTAAGAGGTGGGACCACCAGCTTTACCCTCTGAACAGTGGGGTCAGCGAGGCCAGTGTGGGGGCCACCACGCACATCCTGGGGGTGGGGTGTGAGCCAAGGACAGTGGCAAGGAGATGGGTAAGGGGCCTGAGCCCCAGGGGAAGCTCTGGCTGCAGTGGTGGAGCTCAACCCCAGAGACTCAGGGGAACTTGCTGGTGCCTGCGGCAGTGCTTGAAGCCGATAGAAGCGACTGAAGGGGTTCCCATGGAAATCCAGGTTTCTGACTCCTCTTGAGAACTAGAAATTCAACAACATAGCTTACATTTCTACAAGGCAGCACCCTGACTGAGGCTGTATGCTGGCTGTCCCTTTTGGATTAGGCACCCATTCTCTGGTCTAATACCGTCCCCATTACTCCCCATCATCATCTAGCCCAGGACCCCAGTGCCATAGCCATTTATCCACCAACCCTGGGCCAGTTTCATCTTTGAGTTGGTGATGTCTGGCCAGGGAATGTTGCACTCAGGACGTGGCTCCCCACTTAGGGTGTTCAGGGGGCTGTGGTGGCGGTAACTCCAAGCTGAGACCTGAAGACCCAGCCTGTCCTACGACATGTGTCAAGCAGGAGGTCCAGCAAAGGCTCTGAGGCAGGAAAAGGCTCCTGTGTTCTGGGAACTCCTGGAATGGGTGCTCAGGACAGACTGTCCATCAGGAGGAGAGGAAACCTATTGGAATCAGTCAGAGAGCCATCCCAGCTATGAAGAGATAGGGCAGCCAAGAAGGGCCCACGGAGGCTGCTGCAGGACAGAGCTGTCAGAGGCTGAGTGGAACTGGCAGTCAGTGGGCTCCTGAGCTCTCTCTTCCCTGGGGCTGACCTGGTTCCTGGCCATCAGGGAAGTTTCTGCCCTCCCCTCTCAAGGGGGCGTTTAGTAGACCATCCCCACTCAGGAATCCAAGCCTTATTCACCAGCTCTGGTCTCACTGACTGGGATTTGACATCAGGGCTGGAGCTGGGCTGGGAGGGCAGCTCCTGCACAGCCAAATGTTATGCATCCCGAGGGCCCCTGGGAGACCTCCCACCCAGTCAGTGAGCCAGCAGATTCAGGGCCTGGAGTCTGGAGGGTAGAGGGGAAGAAGAGTGCTGTGGAGCTGCCTTTTGGGGTCCCTTTTGTGAGCTAAGTCACTTCAGTCATGTCTGACTCTTTGTGACCCCACGGACTGTAGCCTGCCAGGCTCCTCTGTCCATAGGATTCTCCAGGCAAGAATACTGCAGTGGATCACCATGTCCTCCTCCAGGGATCAAACCCTTGTCTCTTATGCCTCCTGCATTGGCAGGTGGGTTCTTGAGGGGAGAAGGCAGCTCAGCTGACCTCTGTGTCCATGTGCCTTTCTCCCTTGGGCCCCAAAGAGGCAGCTGGACTCATCCTGCTGGGGAAGGAGCAGTATCCCGAGCCTGCAGGAGTGGGGATAGGGTGTGCCGAGTTAGGACTTGCTCTCCCTTGGGGCTGTTCTGAGCTCTGGGTGCTTCCTGGGACTTCAGAGAACACAGAGGCCTCCCCCCGCTCCTCCTTTTAAATATAGCTTGGAGTTGGTGATGGACAGGGAGGCCTGGCATGCTGCAATTCATGGGGTTGCAAAGAGTCGGACACGACTGAGCGACCGAACCGAACTGAACTGAATTTTCTCTAACTGTGAAAGAAATTTATGTTTATTACAAAAAATACGGAGAAGAACATAGAGNGTGATGGACAGGGAGGCCTGGCATGCTGCAATTCATGGGGTTGCAAAGAGTCGGACACGACTGAGCGACCGAACCGAACTGAACTGAATTTTCTCTAACTGTGAAAGAAATTTATGTTTATTACAAAAAATACGGAGAAGAACATAGAGAAGTATTGTTGCTGACAAGGTTAGACTGTGACCCTTTTAGTCCATATGCTTCTGTGAGGTGCACTTGCATGGCTGTGACGTGGAGGTAGGGACTGTGGAGGGTGAGGGGCACTCGACTTGGACAACCTGGGTTCAAAACCTGGTTCTGACACTTGGCAGCTGCATGGCCTCCATCTAGGGAGCTGCTTGATTTCCTTGTGCCGCCATCTGTGAAATGGAGAAAATGGCATCATCTTTCTCATGGGATGATACAGGTCACACTATTTTATGATTCGTGTTTTTCACTTTACTACTGCAGTCAGTATGGATGGTATTCCATAAACCTGGGCATGTAAACAGAGGCAGATTAGATCTTTATATCAAATATTTTCTCCTTTAGCATATCCACCCTGCCCCATTGGTGGGCTCCCCATGTCCGTACCTTGGGTCTCCCTAGGATTGGCCTGGAAATAATGAGTCTTGTCCCGGGTCCTTTGCATGTGCTGGGCCTTGGGCCCATTGCCAGGTGTCCCTTGACGGTGAACCTGCTGCAGGTTCTGTGCTGGGTTTGCCCAGGGAACTTTCGTCAAGACTGACAGTGCAGGGCAGGAACTCAGGGAAAGCCCCCAGGCAGGCTTCCACCTTTCTCCCGGGGCCACCAACAACCTGTCTCCTGGTTCAGACAGAGGATGGGAGACCCTGGAAGCGAAGAGAGGCAAAGAGCGCCTACAAAACTTTATCTCCCTGCTCTCCTCTCAGTTCTCCCTCTCTTCTTGCTCCCTGTCAACAGCTTCTCCCTTTCCCCCTGCAAATCGCCCCAGTGGCTTTAGAATTTAGAACTAAAACCCAGATGGGAGGTTGCCTTGCATCACCAGTCTCCCCTGAGGCCAGCAAGCGGAGCTGTGGCTCGTGTGGGCAAGGAAGGAACGCAGGGAGAGCAAGCCACAGTAGCTCCTGTTCTCTCCAGTGCTTCTACACAGTGACAACACCAGAGAATATCTCAACTTATTATTCTGTCACTGTTTTCTAAATGTAATTAAGAATTCTTTTTTTTACAAGGTAACCTTTATTAGCTGTAAAATAATCCAGCACGTTGGCATTTCCTGTTTCCCCAAAGCTTTCCTGTTACATGTAACTAGAGCGAACATTCTTATACCTAAAATGCAAATGGATCTCTGGTGTTTTCTCATAATTCCTGGCAGTAGGGCTACTGGATTAAAGAATCTAGCTTAAGAAATTATTTTATTTTTAAAAATTGTGGTTAGAATAGATAACGAGGCCTACCTCAACAAATGTTTAAGTGTACATTATCTGTACCTACATTATCTGTACCAACAGTATAGTTAACTGTAGGTACAGATTTCTATAACTTACTCATCTTGCATAGTTGAAAATTTTTTAATGTGCCATGGAAATAGGCATTCTATCTGAGCATAACTGAAGGTTTATGCTCACTGGACAGCACCTACCTTGTCCCCCTCCTTCAGCCGCTTATCCGGCTCATTTCTAAGGAATTTGGTCTTTTTTTGTCCTCTAGCACGCGTGCATGCATGTTCAGTCACGTCTTACTCTTTGTGACCACATGGACTGTAGCTGCCAGGCTCCTCTGTCCATGGGGATTCTCCAGGCAAGAATACTGGAGTGGGTAGCCATTCCTTTCTCCAGGGGATCTTCCTGACCCAGGGGTCGAACCCTTGTTTCCTGCATCTCCTGCTTTGGCAGGCGGATTATTTACCATTGTGCCACCTGAGAAGCCCTGATGGTTGTATAAATTCCCAGTCAGAGTCCTAAGTTCTTCCCAGGGATCAGAGGCGACCTTTGGCATCACTCCAGGGACTTCACAGGCTTGACTGTTGGGATCCAGTGGCTTCTTTCTCTGAGGTGTTCTGAAAGCTTCATGGAGCCCAGCAGTGAAATCCGCCTGGTCACATAGCACCTGGGGGAATGTACCTCCTTCCTTAGTGGCTTCCCTGACAGTAGCACCTGGAGCTCACCTCACCTGGGCCCAGGCAAGGGGCACAGATGGGTCCTTAAGAAGCAGGTGCTGCTGGCACAACCCTGGGCTGGACCCTGGCAAGAGGAGAGATGCTTGAAAAATGTACACATCTGCTTCATGGCAGGAAAGGACACATGTAGGCTGATGCCCTGGAGTTCTGACGGCATTGTGGGGAGGAGGAGGCATTCTGAACAACACATGCTCATTCCTTCGTTCTTAGAACTGAGTAGCTTTGTAGATGAAATTTGGCCTCTGTACCCTGGTACGGAATAGAATCTCAGAGACAGAGTCTGGGGTGAAGTAGAAAAGAATAGCTTTATTGTTTCCCCAGGAAAAATGGCCACAGTAGGCTAATGCCTTCAAAACTATATGTCCCCACTGGAGGGTGGTAGTGAGGTTTATAGCAATGGTTTGGAGAGGAGGACATGATCACCTCATGGACATTCTTCTGATCGGTTGGTGGTGAAGTAATTCGGAGTCAGCATCATCAACCTTCTGGTTCCAACAGGCCTGTGGTCTCCATGCTTGTGGATAGCATACAGTTAACTTCTTCCACCTGGTGGGGGCTTCAGTGTCTGCAGAACAGCTCAAAGATATTGCTAATGTGTGTCCCTTGAGGAGGAACTGGGACCCTGCCCCAAGCTGGGGTTTCTGCACTGCTCCTCCCGTGTCTCTTCACCCTCTCCCTTCTGTGATTAGCAACTGTTTGAACCTGTCCTTCCTTTGGAACTCAGGGAAGGTCATGGAGGCTGAATGAAGCCTGTTTCCCACAAGCAAGTAACGAGGGATAAGGAAAGGCTTTTGTGCCTAGGAGCCCCACAGGGGCCTGCTCGGTTTCAGTTTTTTCTCTTCTAATGTCTTTCCTCTGTGGTGGCTTCCAGACACCCATCTGCAAACTGGAATGGGTCTATGATGGAATTTTCATTTGTCTCTGGCAAACTGAGAAAGAAAGAAAGAAAGAAAAAAGGACTGCATGTGAATTTTTAATGAGGCTGGGTTTATTTAATTTCAAGGACTGTCTTTTATTCTGAGGCAATGACCTTCCTCTTGGTGTTAAAATGTTCTTTCTTTTATGAAATGATTATGAAAGTAAATGGCATTTTCTTTCATCTCCTCACATAGCAATTGAAAAGCCTGGAAGTTCTAGGTGGGGGCCCTTCTGTGCGTGACCCCACTTCCAACTTTTGTGTCTGTGTGTAGGTTTATCTAGTTAAAAAATTTAAAAATTAGAGTCCACCGGTAAATCCTTTCAAGGGTGAGCCTAGCCCATGGCTTTACTTCTCATCACATTGCTTTCAACAAACTGCTCACTCAGCAAATCTCAGGAACCCACCACACTATGTCCCAGGGCTTGTCCTGGGAGCTATGGTGGTGGTGGAGGGGGGGCAGGGGTCGCAAGCTTCCCAAGGTCTTGACCCTCCTGTAGTGGGCTGAAAATGACCTTTCAACAGATACCCGTGTCAAAGCTCTGAAACTTGTGAATGGACCTCATTTTGCAGATGCTGTGATTCAGCTACAGATCTGGAGAGCAGGCCTTTTCCCCGGACTATCCAGTGGACCCTCAATGCAGTAATATACATCCTTACAAGAGGGAGGCAGGGGGAGTTCTGAGAGACATACTGAGGAGGAAGAGGTGGTATGAAGATGGAGGCTGAGATTGGAGTGATGTAGCCTCAAGGCACGGAACACTTGCAGCCTCCAGGGGCTGGACGAGGCAAAGAACAGATTCTCCCAGAAGCCTCTGGAGGGAGGGTGGCCCTGTCAACACCCTTTTTTTTGTCAACAAAATCAAGTGACCCTTCATTTGGGAGTTCTGGCCTCCAGAACTGTGAAAGAATTCCTGTTGGTTTCACGTGTCAAGTTTGTGATAATTTTTTATATCAGGAAACTAGTATTCCCTCCACTAAGTCAAAGAGGGCAGCTAAGCCAGATTGAGTTACTGGGCTTGGTTGTCCTGAAGTGAAGTGAAGTGAAGTGAATTCGCTCAGTCGTGTCCAACTCTTTGTGATCCCATGGACTGTAGCCACCAGGCTACTCCTTCCATGGGATTCTCCAGGCAAGAGTACTGGAGTGGGTTGCCATTTCCTTCTCCAGGAGATCTTCCCGACCCAGGGGTCGAACCCAGGTCTCCTGCCTTCCAGGCAGACGCTTTAACCTCTGTGCCACCAGGGAAGCCCAAAATTCATGACACTGGATTTGTAGTAATAAGCAATATAGTAAATGCTGACCTTACCTTCTGAGCATTTACTATATTGCTTATTATTACAAATCCACTGTCATGAATTTTGACTGGTCCAAATTTTTGTGGTCCAGCCTTGCTGGAAATCCCCCCAATCTCTCTCTCCCAGGCTTGGGCCTGCCCCTGAGACCTTGCTTCTCACTCTGCTCCCCATGGATTCTACCCCGGCCCCCAGGTAGTAATGTCAGTGTCATATGTGAACTTGACTCCAAACACAGGTGTGTGCAATAGCTAGTTCTAAAACAGGTTGAATCTGCTGCAAGATTTCATGGTTCTGGGTGGTGGGTGATTCCATTGCAGTCATCGCTCAGGCCCTTCCTTGTCCTTGGCATGTCCTGAGGTCTTGTGTACCAGGGGTTGGTGGGGGGTGGTGTGTATGGCTCAGACCTTGTGTCCACACACTTGCAGCTGATCCTTCGTTTTTCAAGCCTATGGGATATTGAAAGCGCGTGACTCTGTATCTTCTATGCCTAGCTGGCCCCTGGAAACCACACAGGGCACAGCCTCTCAAGGTGTGTCGGAAGACATCCCCTTTGATTTCCAAGCGCTTCGCTGCCAGCGAGGGCAGGAGGTACCCGCAGGCCACTTGATTCACTCAGCCCTGGGAGGCATTTCCGGTTGCTTTTTTTTCTGAGTCTTTCTGTTTCTCAAACTCCCACGCTCACCTTTCTCTCTCCTTCTGAGTGACAATTCAGAGGACTCTTAATTGTGTCCCACTCTTAAATTCCTAAATTGAATCCCTACTTCCTACCACTCCCCCATCAGTGACTCTATCTGGAGATGGGGCCTTTAAGGAAGTAATTAAGGTTGAAATGGGTCATTAGAGTGGGGGCTCTCAGTTCAGTTCAGTTGCTCAGTCGTGTCTGACTCTTTGTGACTCCATGGTCTGTAGCACGCCAGGCTTCCCTGTCCATCACCAACTCCCAGAGTTTACTCAAACTCATATCCATCGAGTCAGTGATGCCATCCAACTGTCTCATCCTCTGTCGTCCCCTTCTCCTCCTGCCCTCAGTCTTTCCAAGCATCAGGGTCTTTTCCAATAAGTCAGTTTTTCACATTAGGTGGCCAAAATATTGGAGTTTCAGCTTCAGCATCAGTCCTTCCAATGAATATTCAAGACTGATTTCCTTTAGGATGGACTGGCTTGATCTCCTTGCAGTCCAAGAGACTCTCAAGAGTCTTCTCCAACACCACAGTTCAAAAGCATCAATTCTTCAGTGCTCAGCTTTCTTTACCGTCCAGCTCTCACACGTATACATGCCTACTGGAAAACCCACAGCTTTGACTAGACAGGCCTTTGTTGGCAAAGTAATGTCTCTGCTTTTTAATATGCTATCCAGGTTTGTCATAGCTTTTCTTCCAAGGAGCAAGTGTCTTTTAACAGGGGGCCTTAATGGCGTTCTTTTTTTCAACAGTTACTCTTTACTTAGCTTTGGCTGTGCTAGGTCTCTGCTGCTGAGCTGGCTTTCTGTAGCTGGGACAAGCTGGGGCTCCTCCCTAGTTGCCGCGCTAGGCGTCTCAGGGGGTGGCCTCTCCTGCCGTGGAGCAGGGGGCTCCGGGCGTGAAGGCTTTAATCGCCGTGGCTCACAGGCTCCAGGGCTCAGGCTCTTTAGTTGTGGTGGACGGGCTGCCACCCGTGGTGGACGCAGTATGTGGGATCTTCCCTGACCAGGGAACAAATCAGTATCCCCTGCATTACAAAAAAGATTCGTAACTGCCAGACCATCAGGGAAGCCCCTAACGACATTCTTAAAAGAAGAGAAAGGGACCCCAGGCATTTGTGGGCACGGAGACGAGGCCAAGTGAAGACACAGGGAGAAGGCAACTGTCTGCAAGCCTGGAAATGAAGTCTCATCAGAAACCAGCCCTGACCGCACCCTGATCTCCAACTTCAGCTGCCAGACTGTGAGAAAATAAGCTTCTCTTGTTTAAGCCTCCAGTAGGTGATATTTTGCTCTGTCAGCTGGGCAGACTAACGCACCACCTCGGTGAAGCTGTGTGCTGTGCTCAGTCGTGTCTGACTCTTTGCAACCCCCTGGACTGTGGCCCGCCAGGCTCCTCTGTCCGTGGGATTCTCTAGGCAAGAATACTGGAGTGGGTTGCCATGCCCTCCTCCAGGGGATCTTCCCCACCCAGGGATAGGTGAACCCGTGTCTCCTGCATCTCCTGCATTGGCATGGGGGTTCTTTACCACTAGCGCCACCTGGTGGGCTTTTCCCAGTGAAGCTGAGTTTTTCCAAAATAGACGTCATTCTTCTGATGGCCGCCATGCTCTGTTCGCCCAGAAACACCCAGGGGCCTGAGGAAAAGGACCGTCCTGTGAGGTGATGTTCAGAGACAGGTAAGCACCTGCAGTTCATGGGGTCGCAAAGAGTCGGACACAACTTAGTGCCTGAACAACAGCAAGAAGCACCTGAAGCTTCCCTCTAGGGCACCAGGAGCACCCAAACACAGCCAGTTCGTCGTCCTGCCGCTTTAGCCCTGGTTCTGTCAGCAAGCACGTGGCTATCCCGGGGCTGCATGCCCCTCAACGTGTTCCATTCAGGACTCCAGTGCTCAGAGCCTCCAGCTCCCCCTGTCCGTGCCTGGGCAGGACAGGCCCACGTGAGGCTCAAACCCTGGAGGTGAGGAGGGAGGAGGTATGGGAGTTTACTTATCAGTGTTTCCCAAAGTGTATTCTGTAAGGTCGTAGGTAATATCTCAAGGAGTTCTGTGGTGTAAGATTAGGGAACTGTTGGGTTGAGTTAGGCATATTTGGGATTTTGTTTTACATCAGGTTTTCACAGTGTCTTTAATGTGCTATTATCCACTGTGAATCTCTAAGGGGAAATTCACATAGACAGCATTTTTCCCAAACCCAGGCGACCGCTGAGCTATCTTTTCACTGAGCATCTCTTAGGTTCAGTGTCTGGTGGGCCCCATTTTGAGTTCTGTTGATACTCAATGGAGCATTATAAAGTATGAGATCTGGAAAGGATGCTTGAGATTCATTAGCCTGAAGCCCTTGGATTTAAATTTGGGAAATTGAGGCTCAGAGAGGTTGAAGGGACTTGCCAGGATTATCCACTTGTTACAAAGAGCTGGGGCTATAACCCAGGCCTTCTGATTCCCAGCAAGGTATTCTTTTCTTTCTTTCTTAAAAAAAACAAAACAAAACAAAACTTTAAATTTTGCGTAGGGGTAGAGCCGATTAACAATCAATGTTGTGATAGTTTCCAGTGAACAGTGAAGGACTCAGCCAAACATATACATATATCCATTCTCTCCCAACTCACCTCCCATCCAGGTTGCCACATAACATTGAACAGAGTTGCATGTGCTACACAGGAGGTCCTTGTTGGTTATCCATTTTAAATATAGCAGGGTGTCTGTCCCAACTCCCTAACTATTCCTTCTCCCCATCCTTTCCCCCAGCAACTAGAAGCTCATTCTCAAAGTCTGTGAGTCTGTTTCTATTTTGTACTTAAATTCATTTGTACCTCTTCTTTTTAGATTACACATATAAGGGATGTCATACAATATTTCTCCTCCTCTGTCTGACTTACTACACTCAGTATGACACTCTCTAGGTCCATTCATGTCCCAGCATGGTGTTCTTATTTCTACATGCCTGCTGCCTCCTCTGCTGACATACATGGGAGGCAGGTTGCTGGAAACTGCTGGCTCCAGGGAGACACAGGCAGGCATCCAGCCTTGACCCGACTCCTACTCATTCAGGGAGCAGTGCTTGCTCTGTGGTGCTTAATTCCAACAGTGAATAATCTGGAAGGATACTCAGCATCTTACCTAATTTTTTTTTTTAAAGGAAGAAATCAGTTTGCATTTGATAAATCAAATCCAAATCTATTTTATCCAGTACATTTCCTAGTAAGATTGAAGGCCTCAGGGAAATTTAATCCCGTGTTTCTGATTCATCTTCATTTGAACTCATCTATTGTCGTATTCTGTTCTGTTTCCCTAGCCCCAGCCCTCTGAGCTTTCTTATAATCTCTCTTCTCTCAGGAACAAGGGATTCTATTTAGACAAATGGAAAGATTCTCTACCGCTGAATGCCATGGCCAACCTCCCCCTAAAAACACCTGGACAATTTCAAGAACCTTTCAAACTGGAGACAGTATGTCAGATGGCTGCAGAGAATCAAAAGAGTGTTTAGGTCAAGAGAATGGAAATGATTAATGGCCCCTCAAAATCAGGCCTAGGAAGCTTTTAGAATGATTCAGCCTAAAAGATGGTCAAGGGGTGCTTTAACAGTTTCAGCGGAAGAGCAGTTAAAATCTGGGGACCAGTTGCTCCAAGAACAGAAGAGGAAGGGAGGATCTGAAGCAGTAGATTGAAGGAATTCAGTCAGACAGATGGGAGGATTTCTTGACTGAGATGTCTTTCACACACTGGAATGGATGTGAGGGATTTACAGAGAGGCCCATGGAGTACTGGAAAGATCACGGGCTTTGAAGGCTGTGACCAGACATACTGCTTTTGAGATTTGCAAACTTGGGTGAGACAGTGACCTTAAAACCCTGTGTCTGTGTCTGGAAAAGCATAAATGATATATCTACCTCACAGCATTGTCAGGAGAAGAGGATAATATATGCCACATTCTTGGCTCAAGTAAGGGGCTCAAAATTGGTGATGCTTACTATGCTGGTGGTCCTGATGATTACAGTGAGTGATCAGTGAGCACTGGTTCTCATTCTTTCACCCTTACAGTCTCACAGGAGATGAAGCCTTATGCTTATAAATTATCCAATAACCAAGGAAAGGGAAGTGGCTACCTNTTTTTTTTGTTTTGTTTTGTTTTGTTATTTTCATTTGCCTTGACTCTCCGTGTTTATTTCTATAATGTATATAAAACAACCATCTCTCCCAGACTTGAAGTAGTTGCCTTGTATAAGAGAGAAACTTGGTAGTCCAACCTTGCTCCAACTCTTTTGTAATCTTTCAAATATTTTTGCTTTCCAAGCAGCTTATTATACATTTACTAGGTAGTTCCCAATACTGAGGATGTGCCAAGACCTGTCAGTGTCCCTAAGAGGAGTATCTCAGCACCTTGATTTAGTCTCTTTGGAAGCCAGACCCCAGGGTGCAACATCTTCTAAAAGTATACAAATATATATTAATCTGTGGGATTGCAAGCACAGCCTATCTTCAACCTTAACCAGGTAATCTGGCAGTGTCTCCTGTGTAAGAGTCATAAAAATCGAATGTCCAAAAAAGTGTATAAGTTACTTTATAGGAGGTACTGGCAAGCTGGATCAAGACAGATGGACAGCACCAAAACTGGTGTCTATAGCCTTCCTTCTTGAAAGCAGCTTTATAGTCCTCTATATGTAAGCCAAACCTGAAGACTACCTTTAAGACTGAAGCTCCATAATAAGACAAGAAGATTTCTTTACAGGAATATGGTAAATATACCACATTTTTGCACAGTGCCCTGTTGGTGGCAGACTCCCTGATGGCCACTGTCCTATGTGACCCAGAAATGTGAATCTTCCAGACCACAAGAGTCAGGTAATTAACAGCAGCATTTGCATGGCATCTTCAAAAACTGGGGCACCAGATATAAAAACCAGGGTACCATCCACCTGCAATGCTGCCTCCAGAAGGTACTTGTACTCTGAAAGACTACAGAAGAGTGCCACACATGTCTCCAGAAAGAATTAGTCAGCCTTCCTTAGATGCATGGTTAATTAGAAGCCTGCCTCTCGGGTTGCAGGAATGACGGTTAGCTAATAGGTCTCCTTTGCAGAAAGTCCTGTCTCCAGGGTCTGACGCATTTTGCTGTTCCCTGGGGAAATTTGCATTTCTTTGATGACATATGATGTAGAGCATCTTTTTACAGGCTTATTTGCCACTGAGACATCAGTTAAGGCTTTAGCTTATTTCTTTAACTTGGGTTGTTTGTTTCATTTATTGTTGAGTTTTAAAAGTTTTTTTTATATATTTTAGATACTAGCCCTTTATTTTCAAGTATGTACTCCATAGTGTGGCTTGTCTTTTCATTCTCTTGACAGTGTAATTAGCAGAGTAGTAATGTTTAATTTTAATGAACTCCAGCTTAACAATTATTTCCTTTACAAGTTGTGCCTATAGTGCTGTATCTAAAAAGATATCTAAATACCAAAACTCACCTAGATTTTCTCCTATGTTTCTCTCTAGGAGTTTTATAATTTTGCATTTACATTTGTGATCCAATCTGAGTTAATATCAATGAAGGGTGAGGTTGTGTGTTGATTGATTTCTTTTTTTTGCATTGTGCATGGGCTGTCTAGTTGTTTTAACGTCATCTGTTAAAAAGCTTATCTTTTCCCCATTGGATTGTCTTTGTTGCTTTCTCAAAGATCAAGCTGTTTCAGATATATATAGATATAGATATAGATATAGATATTTCTGTCACCACTATAATGACATTTACTTGCTTAGTGAGAGCAGGTCAAATGGAGGTATATACACAGTATACATAAAAATATTCTGTGTCAATCTGGGTTTACAGACGTATTATGAAAAATTAATATAAAGCACTGACAAAATATCAGTTATTATTCATGTTTATCTTAAAATTAGTATGTGCATGATTTTAAGGTATATTATAGAAAATGAATATAGGCAAAAATTCTTGATTTTTATGTATGTAAACTAGTAGACTAGACAATGAGGTTGGATGCATTTAGCAAAAGACAGAAATACTTATTTTATATTATAGCATCTGAAATGGACAGATATTAAGGTATTCTCTGAGGATATGTTGAAGCTCAAGCCTTTTTATGCTTCAATTTCATGCTTTCCTTGATGCATAGTTTATAAAGCAAGCAATTTGGCAAACTGTAACTGTATTAACAGTTCTGAAGTAAGATAAAATCTGTTCTGAATAAAAGTACATCACAAAGCCCGGAACAACATGATGATTTATTTATGTTCAATTTTGAATTATGTTTTCCACATGGATAATACATCTATGCCATCTTAACAGTCCCTTTGTTTAAAGAGTGCTCTTGAATGTTTTTGTTCACATATCTTTGATCACTATACCTTTAGAATGTTAGAGTTGTTGCATATATCATTTCCACCAGATTTTAATTTAGAAAATGTCAAACCTATCAGATCCATCAAATCTATAAAAAGTTGAAAAACTACTATATTCATATATCCTTCACTAGATTTATTATTAAAATTCTTTCATATATGCTATCACTCTACAGTTTTCCTACATTCATGGGCTGTGTGTCCTATCCTCTGTGCAGATGCATCCACACACACACACACACACACACACACACACAGATACACTTGTAATTCCTCGAAATAGTTGAAAGTACATTGAGAACATCAAAACACTTCATACCGAAATACCTAAGTATGGATTTCATAAGAATAAACACATTGCATAACAAATTTAATATCATTTCATGACCTAGAAATTAAAAATCATACCATAACATCAGTTCAGTTCAATTCAATCACTCAGTCATGTCCGACTCTCTGGAACCGCATGGACTGCAGCATGCCAGGCTTCCCTGTGTATCACCAACACCTGGGGCTTACTCAAACTCATATCCATAAGGTTGGTGATGCCATTCAACCATCTCATCTGTAGTCCCCTTCTCCTCCTGCCTTCAACCTTTCCCAATATCAAGATCTTTTCAAATGAGTCAGTTCGTCACATCAAGTGGCCAAAGTATTGCAGTTTCAGCTTCAGTATTGGTCCTTCCAATGAATATTCAGTACTGACTTCTTTTACGGTAAACTGGATGGATCTCCTTGCATTCCAAGGAACTCTCAAAAGTCTGTCTCAATACTGCAGTTCAAAAGCATCCATTCTTTGGTGCTGAGCTTTAACCAGAGATCAAATTTGCCAACATCTGCTGATTCACGGAAAAAGCAAGAGAGTTCCACAAAAACATCTATTTCTGCTTTATTAACTATGCCAAAGACTTTGACTGTGTGGATCACAATAAACTGTGGAAAATCCTGAAAGAGATGGGAATACCAGACCACCTAACCTGCCTCTTGAGAAATCTGTATGCAGGTCAAGGAGCAACAGTTAGAACTGGACATGGAACAGCAGACTATTTCCAAATAGGAAAAGGAGTATGTCAAGGCTGTATATTGTCACCCTGTTTATTTAACCTATATGCAGAGTTACATCATGAGAAACGCTGGACTGGAAGAAACACAAGCTGGAATCAAGATTGCCAGGAGAAATATCTATAACCTCAGATATGCAGATGACACCACCCTTCTGGCATAAAGTGAAGAGGAGCTAAAAGGCCTCTTGATGAAAGTGAAAGAGGAGAGTGAAAAAGTTGGCTTAAAGCTCAACACTCAGAAAACGAAGATCATGGCATCTGGTCCCATCACTTCATGGGAAATAGATGGGGAAACAGTGGAAACAGTGTCAAACTTTATATTTTGGGGCTCCANTGTCTTTTAACAGGGGGCCTTAATGGCGTTCTTTTTTTCAACAGTTACTCTTTACTTAGCTTTGGCTGTGCTAGGTCTCTGCTGCTGAGCTGGCTTTCTGTAGCTGGGACAAGCTGGGGCTCCTCCCTAGTTGCCGCGCTAGGCGTCTCAGGGGGTGGCCTCTCCTGCTGTGGAGCAGGGGACTCCGGGCGTGAAGGCTTTAATCGCCGTGGCTCACAGGCTCCAGGGCTCAGGCTCTTTAGTTGTGGTGGACGGGCTGCCACCCGTGGTGGACGCAGTATGTGGGATCTTCCCTGACCAGGGAACAAATCAGTATCCCCTGCATTACAAAAAAGATTCGTAACTGCCAGACCATCAGGGAAGCCCCTAACGACATTCTTAAAAGAAGAGAAAGGGACCCCAGGCATTTGTGGGCACGGAGACGAGGCCAAGTGAAGACACAGGGAGAAGGCAACTGTCTGCAAGCCTGGAAATGAAGTCTCATCAGAAACCAGCCCTGACCGCACCCTGATCTCCAACTTCAGCTGCCAGACTGTGAGAAAATAAGCTTCTCTTGTTTAAGCCTCCAGTAGGTGATATTTTGCTCTGTCAGCTGGGCAGACTAACGCACCACCTCGGTGAAGCTGTGTGCTGTGCTCAGTCGTGTCTGACTCTTTGCAACCCCCTGGACTGTGGCCCGCCAGGCTCCTCTGTCCGTGGGATTCTCTAGGCAAGAATACTGGAGTGGGTTGCCATGCCCTCCTCCAGGGGATCTTCCCCACCCAGGGATAGGTGAACCCGTGTCTCCTGCATCTCCTGCATTGGCATGGGGGTTCTTTACCACTAGCGCCACCTGGTGGGCTTTTCCCAGTGAAGCTGAGTTTTTCCAAAATAGACGTCATTCTTCTGATGGCCGCCATGCTCTGTTCGCCCAGAAACACCCAGGGGCCTGAGGAAAAGGACCGTCCTGTGAGGTGATGTTCAGAGACAGGTAAGCACCTGCAGTTCATGGGGTCGCAAAGAGTCGGACACAACTTAGTGCCTGAACAACAGCAAGAAGCACCTGAAGCTTCCCTCTAGGGCACCAGGAGCACCCAAACACAGCCAGTTCGTCGTCCTGCCGCTTTAGCCCTGGTTCTGTCAGCAAGCACGTGGCTATCCCGGGGCTGCATGCCCCTCAACGTGTTCCATTCAGGACTCCAGTGCTCAGAGCCTCCAGCTCCCCCTGTCCGTGCCTGGGCAGGACAGGCCCACGTGAGGCTCAAACCCTGGAGGTGAGGAGGGAGGAGGTATGGGAGTTTACTTATCAGTGTTTCCCAAAGTGTATTCTGTAAGGTCGTAGGTAATATCTCAAGGAGTTCTGTGGTGTAAGATTAGGGAACTGTTGGGTTGAGTTAGGCATATTTGGGATTTTGTTTTACATCAGGTTTTCACAGTGTCTTTAATGTGCTATTATCCACTGTGAATCTCTAAGGGGAAATTCACATAGACAGCATTTTTCCCAAACCCAGGCGACCGCTGAGCTATCTTTTCACTGAGCATCTCTTAGGTTCAGTGTCTGGTGGGCCCCATTTTGAGTTCTGTTGATACTCAATGGAGCATTATAAAGTATGAGATCTGGAAAGGATGCTTGAGATTCATTAGCCTGAAGCCCTTGGATTTAAATTTGGGAAATTGAGGCTCAGAGAGGTTGAAGGGACTTGCCAGGATTATCCACTTGTTACAAAGAGCTGGGGCTATAACCCAGGCCTTCTGATTCCCAGCAAGGTATTCTTTTCTTTCTTTCTTAAAAAAAAAACAAAAAAAACAAAACTTTAAATTTTGCGTAGGGGTAGAGCCGATTAACAATCAATGTTGTGATAGTTTCCAGTGAACAGTGAAGGACTCAGCCAAACATATACATATATCCATTCTCTCCCAACTCACCTCCCATCCAGGTTGCCACATAACATTGAACAGAGTTGCATGTGCTACACAGGAGGTCCTTGTTGGTTATCCATTTTAAATATAGCAGGGTGTCTGTCCCAACTCCCTAACTATTCCTTCTCCCCATCCTTTCCCCCAGCAACTAGAAGCTCATTCTCAAAGTCTGTGAGTCTGTTTCTATTTTGTACTTAAATTCATTTGTACCTCTTCTTTTTAGATTACACATATAAGGGATGTCATACAATATTTCTCCTCCTCTGTCTGACTTACTACACTCAGTATGACACTCTCTAGGTCCATTCATGTCCCAGCATGGTGTTCTTATTTCTACATGCCTGCTGCCTCCTCTGCTGACATACATGGGAGGCAGGTTGCTGGAAACTGCTGGCTCCAGGGAGACACAGGCAGGCATCCAGCCTTGACCCGACTCCTACTCATTCAGGGAGCAGTGCTTGCTCTGTGGTGCTTAATTCCAACAGTGAATAATCTGGAAGGATACTCAGCATCTTACCTAATTTTTTTTTTTAAAGGAAGAAATCAGTTTGCATTTGATAAATCAAATCCAAATCTATTTTATCCAGTACATTTCCTAGTAAGATTGAAGGCCTCAGGGAAATTTAATCCCGTGTTTCTGATTCATCTTCATTTGAACTCATCTATTTTCGTATTCTGTTCTGTTTCCCTAGCCCCAGCCCTCTGAGCTTTCTTATAATCTCTCTTCTCTCAGGAACAAGGGATTCTATTTAGACAAATGGAAAGATTCTCTACCGCTGAATGCCATGGCCAACCTCCCCCTAAAAACACCTGGACAATTTCAAGAACCTTTCAAACTGGAGACAGTATGTCAGATGGCTGCAGAGAATCAAAAGAGTGTTTAGGTCAAGAGAATGGAAATGATTAATGGCCCCTCAAAATCAGGCCTAGGAAGCTTTTAGAATGATTCAGCCTAAAAGATGGTCAAGGGGTGCTTTAACAGTTTCAGCGGAAGAGCAGTTAAAATCTGGGGACCAGTTGCTCCAAGAACAGAAGAGGAAGGGAGGATCTGAAGCAGTAGATTGAAGGAATTCAGTCAGACAGATGGGAGGATTTCTTGACTGAGATGTCTTTCACACACTGGAATGGATGTGAGGGATTTACAGAGAGGCCCATGGAGTACTGGAAAGATCACGGGCTTTGAAGGCTGTGACCAGACATACTGCTTTTGAGATTTGCAAACTTGGGTGAGACAGTGACCTTAAAACCCTGTGTCTGTGTCTGGAAAAGCATAAATGATATATCTACCTCACAGCATTGTCAGGAGAAGAGGATAATATATGCCACATTCTTGGCTCAAGTAAGGGGCTCAAAATTGGTGATGCTTACTATGCTGGTGGTCCTGATGATTACAGTGAGTGATCAGTGAGCACTGGTTCTCATTCTTTCACCCTTACAGTCTCACAGGAGATGAAGCCTTATGCTTATAAATTATCCAATAACCAAGGAAAGGGAAGTGGCTACCTGGGGCGTTGAAAGAACTAGGATTTCTGGATATGGAAGACATTTTTCTCCCTCCTGGAGGAAAACAGGGTCTCACTGATACTGAGATTATTTTAAAGACCAGGAGAATCTAATATCTAGAGACATTTCCTCACATTTGGAATCATTACATGCATAGATTATTTGAGTAAATTCTTCCTGAGTGGTGATGTAGGGTTGTAGTTCAAAGAGACTTGAATACATCTAAAATTAAGTTTTTCAGGTCAGGGAAGATCCTAGCTTTGATGGAGAAAGTTATAAGTAGCTGAGGGTCCTATCTGGGACACATCTGAGAGATGCTGCTTTGCTTTTTGCTCTGCATGACCACTTTGCTTTGGTTTAAGTTTTTGCTTGTGACTCAAATGGTAAAGAGTCAGCTGCAATGTAGGAGACCTGGGTTCACTCCCTGGGCTGGGAAGATCCCCTGGAAAAGGGAATGTCTACCTACTCCAGTATTCTTGCCTGGAGAATTCCATGAACAGAGGAGACTGGAGGGCTACAGTCCATGAGATCACAAAGAGTCAGACACGACTGAGCGACTAACGGTTGCACTTGCATTTTTGATTTGTTTTAGCAAATACCCAGAAATTTTCAGTGAGGATCCTTATGTGGAGTCTCTTCCTGCCAATATACAGCTCACCTGAAAAATTCCATCCCGGTTAACTAGAGAGGGCAGTATAAGGTAAGGGCCAAAGTAAGTTGTAAGCAGTATAGACTGAATTAGACAAGGTCTAGATCAGAACAGCCAGGTAATCATGGCCAGCTCCCCGAAGGAGTGGGACCTTGTCTAAACCTTTCAAGGAGTGACAGTTCTCAGAGAGGTAGAGGTGATAGCCCATTTAGGTGGAGAGAGAGCCTGGAACAAGTTTTGAGGCCAGGAATGAATAGGTATGGCCATATGGGTGCCATTATGAGATGAGTAAGACATGAGGCAGGCCAGATGGTTGGTACAGCTTACTGAGTCTTTGGAAGTCATGCCAAAGTGGCCTTTGAACTTGGTATCATAGGCAATGAGGAACTAGAGGAGGTTTTTTGACAAGCTAATGACATGACAATGATACTTGGTAAACTGAATTTTTAAGTGCTGGGTAGAAAACCTACCAAACCTAGAGAAGAAAGTTAGGGAGAAAATTTAGTTATAACAATAGTTTATCTTCATGGTATAACATTTAGAAAATACAGTTAAATATTAGAAGAAAAAAGTACCTATAGTTACCTACAGTTATGTGAGTAATCTACTACTCACTGATATTTTTAATTTGTTATAGTTTTTCTTATTTTATTTAGTTTTTATGGATATATAACTTACATATGTAAAATGCATATATTCAACTTTTTAACATGTTTTAAAAATCTAAGTACTTTGCATTATCCTGAACTCTTCATAAATATAATAGATGAGAAGGGGAAGACAGAGGATGACATGGTTGGATGGCATCACTGACTCAGTGAATTTGAGCTTGAGCAAACTCTGGGAGACAGTGAAGGACAGGGAAGCCTGGCGTGCTGCAGTTCATGGGGTCTCAAGGAGTTAGACATGGCTTAGGGACCGAATAGCAACAACAATGTCTCATGACATTCTAAAACACACCAAGCCACAGCCTAGTTGCTAGATATTTAGTTTTAAAATTTCTACTTATAATAAACATGATTTGATAAGCATTTTGCATGTAGATGAATGAATGGCAAACATTTTACAAATATATGTATTTGTACTTAGATTTATCTTAAAATACTCAAAATGTAAATATTGTATCAAAGTTTATGGAAAATTAAAGAATTAATGATTTTTGAAAAATATTGCAAAATTGCTTTCTAAAAGGATGGTTACTAGCTTACATGTCCATTAGCAGTATTTGATCATGTTTGCTTAAATACCTCTTGCCTGCACTGTATATTCTAAGCAAGACAAAAAAAACACCTTTCCTAAATTGAAAGATATAAATATTTTAATTTTCACCTCTTTGATTACTTGTAAAACTGAATATTTTTCCATATGTTTGCATGCTATTTAAGCTTCTTTTATGAATTGCTCTCTGATATCCTTGGCCAATTATTTCTATTGGAATTATAATATTTTCCTATTACTGAGTGAGTTCTTTATATAGTAATGATGTTTAATATCTATTTTTCTGATAAGATTTCTCTTTGAAAAAAATCAGAAGATGAAGATACATTTTAAAAAGAGAAAGCAAGTAGCAATTGTTATCCAACCAACCAAATATGTGTTATTGTTGTGAATTGTGAATACCTTACAGGTTTTTATCTCCTGATCATAAGTATACGTACAAATAGGAACCTACATCAAAAGTGAGAAAAGTGGGGCAGCAATTTCCAAGATATTTTGTAACTGCTTTGTTTCATGTAGCAGACTGTAGACATCTCTTCCATTCTCTTCCGTTCCAGTAGTTACATGAAGACTTACAATATCATATTAACTCTTTGGGTAGAATTTCATTGTACAGATAGATACCTAGTTTATTTGATCAATTTCCAAATTAATCTATTGTTGAAGAGGTTTATTTTCTTCTCTTGTAAGCATATCTATTGTAGTTGCAACTATATGCCACTGCTGCTGCTGCTAAGTTGCTTCAGTCATGTCCAACTCTGTGCGACCCCATAGATGGCAGCCCACCAGGCTCCCCCGTCCCTGGGATTTTCCAGGCAAGAACACTGGAGTGGGTTGCCATTTCCTTCTCCAATGCATGAAAATGAAAAGTGAAAGTGAAGTCTCTCGGTTGTGTCCGACTCTTAGTGACCCCATGGACTGCAGCCTACCAGGCTCCTCCGTCCATGGGATTTTCCAGGCAAGAGTACTGGAGTGGGGTGCCATCGCCTTCTCCAATATGCTGCTAGTTAGCTATTTTATACTTCCTTGTCAGTATGTGGTCCAATTTTCTTTTGGTATGCTTATGGTTGGTAGTGGTTTAGTCTCTAAGTCATGTCTGACTCTTGCAACCCCATGAACTGGGGCCCATCAGGCTCCTCTGTCCATGGGATTTCCCAAGCAAGAATACTAGAGTGGGTTGCCATTTCCTCCTCCAAGGGATCTTCCTGACCCAGGGAATGAACCTGAGTTTCCTGCATTGCAGGTGGATTCTTTACTGCTGTACCACCAGGGAAGCCCTTGGTATGCTTACAGTGAGATAGTTATCATTTCCTCTGAGCTCCATTTATTTTTCTCTTTAAATAGTTGATTCTATCAGTTTTCATCCCTATGAATATTTTCTGATTTTCTGATTAGATCTGAGTTATCTGAATTAGTTTTTGATTGCCTTTTTGAAATTTAGGGAAAACATGACTTTGTTGAAAGATGGAGGACGGCTGATAATTTGAAGATAACAGTAGAAACAGTTGTGCTGTACATGGAGCTTAACAGGAGATTAGTTTCAACATTTTCTGATTTCTAGTTTTGTTTGTTTGTTTGTTTGTTTTTTTAATGGCACCTACATTCTCCGGGACAAAGGCCATGAAAATAATTTCATCTGAATTTCCTCATTCCATACATTCAGTGGGTTGACTTCTTCAGTTTCTTCCTTGGAGGCATAGTTTGGATTAGAACTTGACTTTCTTTTCCCATCATCATTTGGGTTTGAATTACTGCCACCTTGTGCATGTCTGTGTGTGCACACACATGTATGTATGTGTCTGTGCATGCATGTGTGTGAGTATGTGTGTACACCAACAATTCTAAGAGGGCAAATCTTTGGTAATCTACTGACTGCTGTGTCCCTGCACTTAAAACAGACCTCAAAGCCAAGTAGGTGCGCAATTGATGTGTTTTGAAATGAAGAGATGGTTTGGGGAAGGAGGATGGGTGCTTTAGCTGCTTTGCCCATTGGAGACTGCTTTTAGGAGGAAATCAGACTCTCTACCCTCTGTCCTGGGATTTCCTTGGAGGTAATGATGCTGAAGCTGAAACTCCAGTACTGTGGCCACCTCATGCGAAGAGTTGACTCATTGGAAAAGACTCTGATGCTGGGAGAGATTGGGGGCAGGAGGAGAAGAGGACGACAGAGGATGAGATGGCTGGATGGCATCAAGGACTTGATGGACATGAGTCTGAGTGAACTCCAGGAGTTGGTGATGGACAGGGATGCCTGGTGTGCTGCGATTCATGGGGTCGCAAAGAGTCAGACACGACTGAGCGACTGAACTGAACTGAACCCTCTATCCATCTGATCATCCATTCTTTATGCATGGGTGCCTGAAACCCCTTGTGAAAAGAGACAAGTTAAAAAAAAAGAATTAATTGCAGTTATTAGCTAGAACTCTTTCCATAATATTGATAGAAACTGACTTGAACTAGATCAAATACAAGGGCAAAACTTATTGTACAGCTGTGGGTTGTTTCTGTAGAAATCACAGAGATGTAGCTGGACTTTAGGAAGGGGAATGAAAGGTTTTGGGGCTTTTTCTTCCTTTCTGAATGTCTGCTTTTGTCTATTATTTTGTATTAATCCTAAAGACCAGTTTCCTCTTCTTCTTGGACCACGGGAATGCAAGATTGTAGCCATGGGACAGTTCCTGAATTTGCATCTCCTCTATTCAAGAGCCTAGCATAGGCTAAATTAGAATCTCTGTCTTATTCCAAATTTTCAAAAGTTCCAAGCGACTGTGACTTGGGGGCAGGTCCATGCTGTAGAAGGACAGCTTGTGGGGACCTGTGGCCTGTGGAGTAGTCAAGGGGACTTTGAAGTGTTTGCAGACACCACGAAGGGGTCCATAGTTACTATCATGAGCCAGGCTGTGGGCTGCTTGTAACAGGCTGTCTTTATCAGTCAAACTCTACTAAACTTTTTACCTTAGGACTGTCTATCTGGACTCACTCCATTTTGGTCAAGGATTTCACAAGAATATTCCAGAGAGGGAAATGTTTGTAGGACTAATGAAATTTCAAGGATGTGGGACTATATGGGAAAGTGTGAAACAATTAACACATGAGAATTGGGATTAATGGTAACTTTCATTAAGGACACCAGTCTCCACTGTGTTTAATTACTCTCCCTTCAACTGGGATTGATGGACTTAGCTGTTCTGTGAGGTTATGTATATTATATGCAGTATTTAGGACATACTTGAACAAAAGAGTATTCATTATTTAAAATTATTATTTAACTGGATACTCAGTATTTTATCTGCAATCTAGTATTTTGTCAACATTCTTAATTATAGTTGGAGAGGAAGGTTTGCATAAATTAGAATTGATTAATCATATTTTTGATGTTCTGGTGTTTTGGCACATCTCAATAAGTGAAAGTGTTTGGCATCAAATTTTAAACAATTTATTACTATAGGTACATATTCCTGGAAGGCAGGGTTAAGGGCAATGCAATAAAAAGGGTGACCCATGGGGTAAATATTAGATTTTGAGTTAAATTTCAGTGTTCTCTTTTCTACCCTAAAAACTAAACAAATAAACCGTCAGAAACCCCAGTCAGCTGTGTTTGTACTTTTGTCATTAGAGATTTATTCCTTTGGCTTAAATTTCCTGCCTGCATTCTGAAAAGGTGAATAGCTACTTAGAACAGCAACAAATCTCATCAGGCATTTTATACTTACCAGAGTCTTTTAGTGAATAAGTCATATAGTTCCAGGTGCTTGGTCTTCCATCTACAACCAGTAAAAATTAATTACTCCCCCTTCTGCATTCTGTTAGGTTCATTTATTCATTCTACAAACCTTTGTTGAATACCTACTATTTATTCAGTATCAGGTATTTTGTTAGACACTGGATGGAGAGATGCCAAAACATCCTTGCCCTTGCCTATCAGCATTCTCAGCACTGTACATTTGTATCTGTAAGCCTGGGGCTCCTTGGAATGGGGACCATGATTTACCCATCTCTGTAAATTGTGCTTCTAGCATAGAATCACACCGTTGTCAGATTGAAGAGTTCAAGAAAGGAAAGCTCCAGAAAGTGACCAAATGAGCTGAAGATACATTGGCTCCATTCATGATTTGCTGATAGGCCATCCCTTTCTAGAGAGCTGGCTGCCAATCAGTCTTGAATCTCAGTCTATAATCCCACTGAATGTTCCGGGGTGACATGGAATTCTCTTGCTCCACAAGTGGACTAGTGCTGGGCACAACAACAGTGTGGGGAGGGGCATGGAAGTGAAGGGAAGAGTCTTCAGGGAAGAAAAGCCATCTCATTTAATGCAAGGCTTGGATTATTATTTCCTCTAGCCCAGCAGGTGTCTCAAATTGTCTGGCGGCTCAGACATGGCTTGGAGAGGCATTTTGCCAAGTATCACATTTGATATACTATAGGAAAAGGCAGTTCAGTTTTTCTGAAGCTGTTGATGACTGCTCTGATTTCTGCGGAGAGTTCTCTACATTCATGCCAGTTTGACTTCTTCCCTCTGACTGTTCCCTTCTCCATCAAAGCATCATAAACTTCCAGAGCCAGAGGGAACTTTGGACATCAGAAAGGTTACCCCTTTTATTTAGCTGATCAGGATAAAAGGGTTTAGAGAGTTGAAGTTACTTGCCGGAGGCCGCTTAGGAAATTACACTTTTGATTCCTAGTCCGGTACTTCATTGTTTCCGTAAATGATTTATAAACTTTATTTTTATTGCAAGAGTCTTTTTTAAAAAATCAATCACATGAGGGTTACAGATACACACATGCATATATATACATCTATACATGCGGGCACATACATACAGATAAGGGTGGAGTGACTCTGATTAAAGTAGGGATAATGGTCAATTCTACCATTTTGATTTTCCTTTCATCTCCTTTGGAACACCTCCAAAGACCAGGAAATATTGCGGGGGGACCCATTTGGGTAACCTACACTATCCTATGACAGTATAACTACACTATCCTGTTTTGCATTCTACCTCTGACCCTGAAAGATTTTTTTCCCATAAGAAATCTAATAGATTTCTGGCCATAATCATTCTAGAATGTGAAAGTATGCTAGGCCTGCTTCATTTTGTCTTTAAAGCAACTCAGAAATCTGGTGCGGGGGAGAAGTTACAGACAGCCAGGAAGATGTCTAATACGGTTTGGGAACCAAGAGCGTGATGGGAAAAACTGTCATCCCCCAGCCTTGTTGAAAGATGAAGATAACTCGATCAGTGTCTCTGCACCCACCCACTGCTTTCCAGCAGGAACACAATCTAGTTTCCTTCCTCCGTGTTTTGTGTTTTTACACTCAGATTTATGGTAGATAGAATCATCAAGTGCAGTTTAACATAACAAAACTTTGCCCCAAAGGTAAATACCAAATAAAACTCTTTCTACAACTTGTTAGTGATAAGGAAGATAGTGGAAGACTCAAGACACCTGCAATGATAGAAGGTTTGAGAGCTTCTTTCCCTTGAGTACAGGACACAGACCTGTGTATTAGATGATTATATCTCCGGACAGATCCCTTTATCATTCATAGACTGAGGCAGAAATTTCTTCTCTTTTTGGCAATTCCCTAGTTCCTGTCTAACATAACAAAGATGTTGATTCCCCTTGACTTCAGATATTCAACTTTTTAGTCTTTCTGAAAGCAAATTGCTAATAGATGATTATCAATATAATAGAATCAGAGGTAGAGAGTAAATGTTCTTCAGAAACATTATTTATACTCTCCCAGACTGCAAGCCTTTGCTTTCAAGCTAACAGATGGGCTCATCTTGCTTTTCAATTTCTCCTGGGGTTGGTATCTAAATAATTTTTCTGATTATAAAAGATATTTACATGTTTAAAGGGAACATCCTTTTAGCTAAAATGCAAAGACCACTGGGGCATAAGCATACAAAGCTCTTCAGTCCAAGATTAAGAGCTATCAGTGCCATCCAAGGCCTTTTTGTATTTAGGTTTCTTTTAGTCCTTGAGGTTTTTCTCAGATGATGGCAAAAATGGTCAGGCAATCACTTAAAAAAAAAAAAATCACCTTTTAAATACACATATCCCCAGTCCTAAAGCAAGAGGGGCTTAATCTCATGACCAAACAAAACAGGGCTATTTCTGCAAATGCTCCTTCAATTACAGGTGAGTTTTTAATATTATTTTCTGAATGACAAAAAAGAGAATATTTTACTGAGACCAAAGAAGCTCTAGTAGCAGCAAATTCTACTCTATTTAGCATGATTANCCAAACAAAACAGGGCTATTTCTGCAAATGCTCCTTCAATTACAGGTGAGTTTTTAATATTATTTTCTGAATGACAAAAAAGAGAATATTTTACTGAGACCAAAGAAGCTCTAGTAGCAGCAAATTCTACTCTATTTAGCATGATTAAGACTTGGTGCCATGAATAATTCAGTAGTCATGTCCTGAAGATCAGTTCATTCAGTTGGAAGTGTTTGTTAGTTGTGTTCCTTTCTCCTGTTACAACCTGCAAGATTTATCCATCTCCTTAACTCACATTGGGAGGCTCAATTCTGCTCAACCCACTGCAGGCAGTCCACGTGTGCTTTTAGGACATGGCATTTCTGTTTGAAGAGGGATCACTAGTATGAGGAGGACTTATGGGTCTACTCAGTGAATTGCTCAGTGAGGACTTTGTGATCTCTGTCCATGTGTTCTGGCTAAGTGGCCACATTCTCTGGGAGCTGGAAAGGTCTGTCACCTTCCTTGTGTGATCACCAATGTGTCTGGCCACATTCTGACCCTCCACAGGCATCTGCATTGGCAGCAGCATAACTTGAAGCTCCTTACACTGTGGTAGAAGGAAGTCCAGCACTTGGTGTAAACTTCTCTGGCTGAATTTCATTTTTCCTACACCCCTTTCTGCCTTTCCTGCATCGTCCTTTCCTCACACACCCAGTGGGAAGTCTTTGCTGCTTGTGCAGAAAAAGGTTAAAAAGCAGCTTGGGAGTGCTTTCCTTAGACAGGCCTTCTGACAAAGTTGACCTTTGGCTGGTTCCTGAGATCTTGGATTTGGGGAGGTTCCTATCATTTCTTATCTGATTCTCTCACTGTACCTTAACTGTTTGTACAAATGATGTGGTTTATGCTGCACCCTTGTATCAGTTCAGTTCAGTCGCTCAGTCGTGTCCGACTATTTGTGACCCCATGGAGTGCAGCACGCCAGGCCTCCCTGTCCATCACCAACTCCTGGAGTTCACCCAAACCCCTGTCCATTGAGTCGGTGATGCCATCCGACCATCTCATTCTCTGTCATCCCCTTCTCCTCCTGCTCTCAATCTTTCCCAGCATCAGGGTCTTTTCAAATGAGTCAGCTCTTCGCATCCGGTGGCCAAAGTATTGGAGTTTCTGTTTCAACATCAGTCTTACCAGAGAACAGCCAGGACTGGTCTCCTTTAGGATGGGCTGGTTGGATCTCCTTGGAGTCCAAGGGACTCTCAGGAGTCTTCTCCAACACCACAGCTCAAAAGCATCAATTCTTCAGTGCTCAGCTTTCTTTATAGTCCAACTCTCACATCCATACATGACCACTGGAAAAACCATAGCCTTGACTATGTTCACCCTTGTATAGGGGGAACAAAACTCGAAACTCCAGAATGTCTCTTTGACATTTAGATTATTTCTAGATGAAAAAAAACAAGGCCCAAAAGATTGAGGAAGAAACATTGACCTTCACCCCAACTGCCTAAAAGATTCTAGATAGAGGGCCTCTTCCCAGAATAGAGCTGTCCGGAGAGAATGTGGTCTAAATGTGCTGGGGGAAACTCAGCAGGAGATCAGAGTCCACTCGGTGTCCCATTGTCCCCTCATGGCCCAGCAGACATTTATTCACCAAACATTTGTTTGTCATCACCACGTCAGTTGCCTTCCTCTCTCTTTGAAATCCCAAACCCTTACCCTTCAACATCCTCTCTTTAACTGAAGATGGTCTGGCCATGTTGGTAAGTTACTCAGCTTTTCTGGATCTCTATCATGTGCATGTTGTTGAATGTTTTGTTTGATTTTCTTCTCTTAATCTGTTTCATGTCAACTTAACTCTTAAACCAGACAGGAAAATCTAGAAGGAGAGAGGATAATTTCTTCCTCCCCTGTACTAGCTTTCCTTCTGGGAGTCTGGACTTTTGGTGGCAGAGGGTTCCAACATGAATAGTCCCCAATAGAAACTTTGGGTGCTGAGTCTCTAAAGAGCCTCCCTGTTAGATAACACCTCATACTTGTCACAATTTGCTGTGGGGAGGACTAGGGGAGATTAAGTGCATCCTATATGACTTCTCTAGGAGGGCACCCTTGGAAGCTTGTTCCTGGTTTTCTCTGGACTTCATCCTAAGTGACTTTGTCCTTCACTCATATTGCTTTGTATCATATAATAAATTTCACTGTAATAAATTCTAGCTGGAAGTACAACTATATGCTGAATCCTAAGAGTCATGCTAGTGAAAGATCAAACCTGGAGGTGATCTTGGGAACCCCACCTCCCTGACATAGTGCTCCTCAGCTTGGGGCTCTAAACTCTCCAGCTGAGCATCTGTTTGGGGTCTGCAGTTGTACTAACATGTGTAGAAGTACGAGGTCTAACTGTAGCCACAGCCAGTGTGGCAATAGCATTGCCCTCATTACACTTCTTTTTTAACTGAGGTGTGATTTGCAAAAGTGAGAGGTTCAGAGATCCCCTTGTTTAACTTTTGTGATGAGTTTATACAAAAACCTCCAGTTCCCCCTGGGCAGGAATTGATGATGCCAATGTTCTGAAGTGGAGTTCTGGGGTTGTAGCTGGAGATGCAATTTGTAGCTGGAGCCAATGTGTGAGTGCCTTGGCAATAGGTTGGAAGAAAGCCCTGGTGATGCTTCATTTTATGTTTCAACTTGATTGGGTCATGGGATGCTCAGACATTCTGGGTGTACCTTTGAGGGTGTTTCTGTGTGAGATCAGTATTTGAACTGGTAGACTGAGTGAAGAGATTGGCCTTCCTGCTGTAGATGGGTCTCATTCAAACAGCTGAGAGTCTTGAATGGAACAAAAGCCTGGCTGCCCTTGACTGCCTGACTGCCATAAGCCTGAACATCAGTCTTATGTTGCCTTTAGACATGAACTGAAATATCAGCTCTTCCTGGTTCCTGAGTCTGCTCCTCTTTGGACTGGAATTGACACCACTTTCCTGGGTCTGCAGCTTGCACACTCATTCAGCACATCTTGAGGCTTTTCAATCTCTGTAATCATGTGAAGCAATTCCTTGCAATAAGTCTCTGTCTATCTGTCTTCTATTAGTGATTTTCTCTGGAGGACACTGATATGGTCCCCAAGCTAATCCTTCTTGCACCGGATGTTGAGAGGACCAAGCCTGCAGGAGCTATGCAGAAGGGATTTTGTGCACAGAAACAGTTCAGTTCAGTTCAGTTCAGTCGCTCAGTTGTATCTGACTCTTTGCGACCCCGTGAATTGCAGCACGCCAGGCCTTCCTGTCCATCACCAACACCCAGAGTTCACTCATACTCACATCCATCGAGTCAGTGATGCCATCCAGCCATCTCATCCTCTGTCGTCCCTTTCTCCTCCTGCCCCCAATCCCTCCCAGCATCAGAGTCTTTTCCAATGAGTCAACTCTTCGCATGAGGTGGCCAAAGTACTGGAGTTTCAGCTTCAGCATCATTCCCTCCAAAGAAATCCCAGGGCTGATCTCCTTCAGAATGGACTGGTTGGATCTCCTTGCAATCCAAGGGANCCATCGAGTCAGTGATGCCATCCAGCCATCTCATCCTCTGTCGTCCCTTTCTCCTCCTGCCCCCAATCCCTCCCAGCATGAGAGTCTTTTCCAATGAGTCAACTCTTCGCATGAGGTGGCCAAAGTACTGGAGTTTCAGCTTTAGCATCATTCCTTCCAAAGAAATCCCAGGGCTGATCTCTTTCAGAATGGATTGGTTGGATCTCCTTGCAGTCCAAGGGACTCTCAAGAGTCTTCTCCAACACCACAGTTCAAAAGCATCAGTTCTTCAGCACTCTACTTTCTTCACAGTCCAACTCTCACATCCATACATGACCACAAGAAAAACCATAGCCTTGACTAGACGGACCTTAGTTGGCAGAGTTATGTCTCTGCTTTTGAATATGCTATCTAGGTTGGGTATAACTTTTCTTCCAAGGAGTAAGTGTCTTTGAATTTCATGGCTGGATTCACCATCTGCAGTGATTTTGGATCCCAAAGAAATAAAGTTAGAGGAATGCAAATCAAAACTATAATGAGGTGCCATCTCACAGTAGTCAGAATGGTCATCATTTTAAAGTCTACAAATAACAAATACTAGAGAGGGTGTGGAGAAAAGGGAGCCCTCCTACACAGTGGAAATTTAAGTTGGTGAAGCCACTATGGAAAACAGCATCAAGTTTCCTCAAAAAACTTAAAGGAGAGTCACCATATGAACCAGCAATCCCACTTCTGGGTATATATCTGGACAAAACTACAATTCAAAAAGATACATGCACCCCTCTCTGCATAGCATCACTATTCAGAATAGCCAAGACATGGCAACAACATAAATGTCCATCGATAGATGAATGGATAAAGAAGATGTGATACATACATACAGTGGAATATTACTCAGCCCCACCCCCCCAAAAAAAGAATGAAATAGTGACACTTACAGCAACATGGATGGACCTAGAGAGTAGGTCAGAAAAAGAAAAATACTATATGATATCCCTTATATGTGGAATCTAAAACAAGACACACATGAGCCTATCTATGAAACGGACTCACAGACACAGAGAAAAGACTTGCCGTTGCCCACAGCAAGGGGTAGGGTGCAGGGAGGAGGGATGGAATGGGAGTTTGGGGTTAGCAGGCACAAACTATTATACATAGGATGGATAAACAACAAGGTCCTACTGCATAGCACAGGGAACTATATTCAACATCCCAAGATAAACCATAATGTAAAAGACTATATTATATATATAACTGAATTATTTTGCTGTCTACCAGAATTAACACAACACTGTAAATCAACTATACTTCAATTTTAGAAATGACTTCAAGATATTATAGCATATTTCATTACAGTAAAGATGACTAAGTCTCTCTCTCTCCTTTTTTTTTCCTGATAACGTATTTTATAGGGATTCAGGATTACCATTCTTTATACCAAGTTTCATGTCTAGAAGTATAGCAGTAGGAAAATAAACCGCGTGTATTGACCTCAAGGAAACATTTGACATTTAGGGATTACTTTTACAAGAAATTTAATAGACATCCTGTTCTTATCATCTACCCCTTTCTCTGAAAATACGTCACTGTCAGACTGTCATGGTTATATTGGGTGGGGGTCTATTATGTCTAGTTTTACTTTAACTGTTCTTTTTAGTGACCAGTATCTTAAAAAGCAAGTCTAAGTTGAGCTGTTTCAAATCCTGAAAGATGATGCTGTGAAAGTGCTGCACTCAATATGCCAGCAAATTTGGAAAACTCAGCAGAGACCACACAGGACTGGAAAACGTCAGTTTTCATTCCAACCCCAAAGAAAGGCAATGCCAAAGAATGCTCAAACTACTGCACAATTGTACTCATCTCACATGCTGGTAAAGTAATGCTCAAAATTCTCCAAGCCAGGCTTCAGCAATACGTGAACCATGAACTTCCTGATGTTCAAGCTGGTTTTAGAAAAGGCAGAGGAAGCAGAGATCAAACTGCCAACATCCGCTGGATCATAGAAAAAGCAAGAGAGTTCCAGAAAAACATCTATTTCTGCTTTATTGACTATGCCAAAGCCTTTGACTGTGTTGATCACAATCAACTGTGGAAAATTCTGAAAGAGATGGGAATACCAGACCACCTGACCTGCCTTTTGAGAAACCTGTATGCAGGC
>SJYV01042098.1:320317-343472 GCA_006410875.1 Neotragus pygmaeus
GGTTGGCTTAAAGCTCAACATTCAGAAAACGAAGATCATGGCATCTGGTCCCATCACTTCATGGGAAATAGATGGGGAAACAGTGGAAACAGTGTCAGACTTTATATTTTTGGGCTCCAAAATCACTGCAGATGGTGACTGCAGCCATGAAATTAGAAGACGCTTACTCCTTGGAAGAAAAGTTATGCCCAACCTAGACAGCATATTCAAAAGCAGAGACATTACTTTGCCGACTAAGGTCCGTCTAGTCAAAGCTATGGTTTTCCTGTGGTCATGTATGGAAGTGAGAGGTGGACTGTGAAGAAGGCTGAGCGCCGAAGAATTGATGCTTTTGAACTGTGGTGTTGGAGAAGACTCTTGAGAGTCCCTTGGACTGCAAGGAGATCCAACCAGTCCATTCTGAAGGAGATCAGCCCTGGGATTTCTTTGGAAGGAATGATGCTAAAGATGCTAAAGCTGAAACTCCAGTACTTTGGCCATCTCATGCGAAGAGCTGACTCATTGGAAAAGACTCTGATGCTGGGAAGGATTGGGGGCAGGAGAAGAAGGGGACGACAGAGGATGAGATGTCTGGATGGCATCACAGACTCGATGATCGTGAGCCTGAATGAACTCCAGGAAATGGTGATGGACAAGGAGGCCTGGCGTGCTGTGATTCATGGGGTCACAAAGAGTCGGACACAACTGAGCGACTGAACTGAACTGATCTAAAGGAGAAAAATCGTTTAATATTATGATATATTTAACCTCTTTCTGATTCCATTTTCTGACTTTTCATGTGAAAATTTAGCACTAAGGACTTTGAGAGTATTTTTCATAATTTTTTTCACCAGGAAGGGCATAAATTCTCTAATATAAAAAATAGAGAAGATTTTTATAGCTACAAGCATTTGAAATTTTTAGGCAAACCGGTAACTTAATTTTCTTCTTGGTTTCCAATTTCTGCCTACACATGCTATCAAGTTTGTTTTATATATTGAGCCCACTGCTGAGTACACATAATCTCAGAGACGAAAGGGTTTATCATCTACAGTACAAGAAATAAGACATACAGTACTTATTTATCTTGGGTACTCAGTAGTGGTGAGCCTACACTTGCTTCCAGTTTTTTCAGAAAGAAGTCTTTCACCTTAAAGGTGAACCCAGAGGATATAATTTCTGTACTAGTTATGACATTGTTTGAGTGTTTTTGAACAACAGTCTCTCCTAAAATTATTTCCTGAAGAGTAAGCAAAAATTCAACCTTAAAAAAAAATCATCTAATAATTTTTTCAACAGTGAGCACTAGTATGATAAATTGTTAGAATATGGGGTATTTAACAAAATTTTTGAGTAATAATGTAAAATGTTGCATCTGTTTGTACAGCTTATAATTAAATAGCTATGTGGAAAAAATGGCCTTCCAAGAAATACCTAAGTATATAGGAACAGTTTATGATTTTAAGATATAAATATCATTTTGCGTTTGTTCTTTGAAATTTCTGAATTGTTATTTGGTAGCACAGAGCATCGTGACAGATAGAAGTAAAATGCTCTCAAGTGGCAGCATAGGCAGTATTAAGACTTTGGAGTTGGACAGAAATGCGTGAGTTAGAAAAGAAGATCTAGCTTAACTAGCCTATTTAATATAAGAATAACAACTTCTAGTTCGTAGGTTTATTGTGAAAACAAAATGGAAACATGCAGATACAAAACCACTTACCACCTGGCAGGTGGGTAACCGTTCTGCTGGAGGAGACATCTGACAGTGATGCTGTGCCAACCTGTTGAAGGTCTTAAAACTGTCAAAGGACCATACCCTTTTGTGGAGACTGAAAGATTGTGAGAAATAAGCAGTAGTGTTTGTATTTGGGGGAGAAAGAAAGGATGCTTTCACCCTCTAAATGTTTCTTTTCATCTGCAGTATTCAGCTCCATAGTTCAGAAACAGAGCAAACTATTCTCAGAAGTTAAAACGCTTAATGAATGTCATTCCCATGGAAACCTCTGAGGAAGTCATGCTGATCAAGGGCAATTGATGATGTATAGAGTCAGATACAAAATTCAGCTCTCCCTGCTTTTCAATCTATGTCTGCTTCTTTTACATCCATCAAGGATTCAGCCTGGCCTTTGCTTGTGCTCATAAGAAATACAAAAGATGCTTAGCTTATTATGTTCACAAGCAGAACTTAGTCTTTATTCCTGTTTATCTCTACCAAATCACTTCACAAATCTTCATAATATACTCCTATACTTCTGCACTTGTGTAAAGCTTTGGGCCAAGAGACAAGCAGTTCTAACCACAGTGCAGTAACTGAATATACTTTTGTCTTCATTTTTAGCAGTCACGATAAAAGAAAATTCAACTGTGTCAAATAGCTTAGAGAGTGGTTAGTCACATCAGAATTCCTTTATCATTAGCTTCTTGAAGAAAACAAAGGGCTGGTTGAGAAGCATGAAGTTAAAATGGGGCTCGTAAGCAATGAAACAATGGAAAAATAATCAATTTATAAAACTTTTATTTACAGAGAGTTTTTCAGGGCAAATTTACCTCTGTATACTCCTGGATCTCTTTCAATTTGCTTTAATAATATTAAAGAGTTTTTATAGACTCAATAACTTAGTATATAAATGATTCTGCTAAAAAGATAAATATTCAGAGTCAAGTTGACTTTAAAATCTCTTTCATATATGAAATGAAACCAACCCCTGGGGGATGTCAACTAAAAAAAAAAAAGCACCTAAAAAATTGAGAATTATGTCTCATTCAGCAGACTTTCTGAGGACTTCAAGCCCAAGAGAAAACCTCTCTGCTCAGAGACACTGCTTCCAAGAGGTAGGCGAGGAGTCAGGATATATAGAAATTTTGCATCAAAGCCCAAGTAGTCTGGAACTTCAAAAGATTACTGTTAAAGAAAACTAGACATCTCACGTTGATGAATTTAGCATTTTTTTCGGTGAAGATGCAAGCAGGGCTCATTGAAATCATTCCTTTGATATGCACCTTAGCTGTCTCTGGCCAGAATCCTCTCTTTTCCCATCCTGACTCCCCTCAGGCTGTAGTGGCTGATGGCTTAGTGGCCTCAGCATCCTTAGTTTGCTTATATGGCTGGCAACAGTTTTCATTCACAGGGGCAAGGGTGAACCAGAAACACAAAAGGGGTTCTTATAAATAAGGAGAAATATTTAGAAAACATGGCAAAGAAGTTTTTGCTGGCTCATCAGTCTTTTCGATCAACATCTAACTGAAAGTCAATGACCTGAGTGGTTCTGGAGTCTGGTGGTGTCAGAATCCGTTAGAGGATTAGTCTTCAGTATGGGTTGGCACAGATCTTGCTCTCAGCTGTGCGTCACTTTGTTGCTTTTGAACTGGGTTAAAATAACAGTTAAGAATAATTGTTCTTTGCTTGAGCTTAATGACATCACAGAATTTTCTAGGTTTGCTTCTGGGCCACTATCAACTTACTGATTCAAATGAATTAGGACATGTGCTATGACAAACCAATCAATCCCAATATTTCTTTTTTACAATCTGACCTCCACAAAAGTGAACACTTAAAACTATGAGCTTTTGACAAGAATCTTATGCAGTATAGAAGAAAAATATCATCCAAAGCTGGGATTTTCAGACATACTTTTTTTACCATGTCACATGTTAAGCAAAGTACTGTATATCACAACTCAGTGCAAGCAAACTTATAGATGCAGTTGGCACATATCCACGGGTTTGCATCCGCTGACCAACCAACTATGGATCAAAAGTTTGATATATACAGTATATTTGATATATTTTATAAATGTGACTGTATATATACACACATAGGCATGTGTTAAAAAAAATTTTACACAATATGATAGTTACCAGTTAAGTTTTATTGGGGCCAAAATGAGGACTGCCACCTGGGAGACAGCATTTCAGATAGCTCAGAGAAACTGCTCTGAGGAGGTGAGGGAAGGAGCTAGAATATCTAGGAGTTCTGCAACAAAGGGCAGGTAGTAAGGAACAACAAAAGGTTACTGTTAAAAGAAACCAGATATCTCAAGTTCAGAAATGTAGTGCTTCTCTGTGTAAGAAAGATGTAAGAATCTGGGCCCACTGAAATCTTTACTTTGATATGCACCTCAGCTATCTGGGGGCTTCCCTGGTGGTTCAGTCAGTAAAGAATTCCCCTCACCTGCAATGCAGGAGACCTGCCCTTGACCTCCTGAGTCAAGAAGATCCCCTGGAGAAGAGAATGGCTACCCACTCCAATATTCTTGCCTGGAGAACCCATAGACAGAGGAGGCTGGTGGGCTACAATCCATGAGGTCACAAAGAATCTGACATGACTGAGCAACTAACACCTTCACTGGCCAGTATCCTGTGTTTTCACATCCTGAGTTCCTCAGGGCTCATCATATGGAGTGGCTGCAGGGAGTGACTGCAGTTGGATGGCTACTAGATGGCAGGTATTCTTTCCTTTCTGAGTTCCCTCACGGCTCATTGGCTCATCATCCACGATGGCTGCAATTGCTGGTGACTGTGACATCCTTGTTTACTAACACGGCAAGAAATAAATCACTGCAGACAGTGACCATAGCCATGAAATTAAAAGATGCTTGCTCCTTGGAAGGAAAGCTATAACAAACCTAGACATTGTAATAAAAAGCAGAGACATCACATTGCTGACAAAAATCCCTATAGTCAAAGCTATGGTTTATCCAGTAGTCATTCACAGATATGAGAGTTGCACCATAAAGAAGGCTGAACCCCAGAGAATTGATGCTTTTGAATTGTGGTGTTGGAGAAGACTCTTGAGAGTCCTTTGGACTGCAAGGCAATCCCACCAGTCAATCCTAAAGGAAATCAGTCCTGAATATTCATTGGAAGGACTGATGCTGAATCTCCAATACTTTGGCTACCTGATATGAAGAGCTGACTCACTGGAAAAGACTGATGCTAGGGAAGATTGAAGGCAGGAGAAGAAGGGGGCTGCAGAGGATGAGATGGTTGGATAACATCACTGACTCAATGGACATGAGTTTGAGCACACTGTGGGAGATAGTGAAGGACAGGGAAGCCTGGTGTGCTGCAGTTCATGGGGTCACAAAGAGTCAGACACGACTTAGCGACTGAACACCACCAACAATTCCATTTCTCATATGTGTGATACTATGATTTGTAAGTGGAGAAGGCAATGGCACCCCACTCCAGCACTCTCACCTGGAAAATCCCATGGACGGAGGAGCCTGGTAAGCCGCCGTCCATGGGGTAGCTAAGAGTTGGACACGACTGAACGACTTCACTTTCACTTTTCACTTTCATGTATTGGAGAAGGAAATAGCAATCCACTCCAGTGTTCTTGCCTGGAGAATCCCAGGGACGGGGGAGCCTGGTGGGCTGCCATCTATGGGGTCGCACAGAACCGGACACGACTGAAGCGACTTAGCAGCAGCAGCATGATTTGTAAGTAAAAAATATATATGTGGTCTTCCCTTTCTGGCAGAGAGCTAAAACTGTTAGAATTTCCTAAGTGCTGAGTACAATCAAGGTGTCTCTTNAACAATAGCTAGAAACGTGTGTGTGTGGGGGGTGAGGGTGGGGGGGAGCTATTCTTAGTGTATGTTTTGTACATATCCTATACACATGCTTTTTTGATTTATGCTATATCATGGATTTAATATCTCCCTAATTATTTTTATGGTTACCTGTACTTCCACTGAGCTTCCCTATTGGCTCAGTGGTAAAGAATCCACCTGCCAATGCAGGAGACATGAGTTCGATCCCTAGCTTGGGAGGATGCCCTGGAGAAGGAAATGGCAACCCATTCCAGTATTCTTGCCTGAGAAATCCCATGGACAGAGGGGCCTGGTGGGCTACAGTCCATGGAGATGCAAAAGAGTTGGACACGACTTAGTGGCTAAAACAACAGCAATACTTCCATCAGGTTAAGGTACCTCAAAGTCTTGAACCAATTTCTTTAAAATTTAGTCCATATTTTATAAGGAAAACCCAGTGGAAAGTGAATAAACTTTGAACAAGGGGAAAATTTTGAAGATTTTCAAGGAGAGGATTAATATGACTGGATAGCAGCTTGGCACAAAATTTCAAACTTTGTGAAGCTTTTCAAATAGCCTATAGCCTGTTAGACTTGAGATAGGGCTGGAGGGTGACTCTTGGGGTTTTCTCTGGACTCAGGGAGCTCACGAGTCTCAGTTGTTCTTATCTGTCTGCTGCCATAGCAAGAACTTGGCACCTGAATCTGAGCTGCTCTGACTCTAGCAAGAAGAACTGGAGGCCAGGAGTGCCACTGGGCCCTGGGATTCTAAGCCTCTAGTTGTGAGTTTTAAGACTGGAAACCTCCAAACTTTTTGGGTCAGTTCGCTTCTCAGTAAATTGCTACTACATTTACTTTAAAATTATATTCAAACTCTACTCTACTAGGTATTTGGTACATTATAAAACATGCAATACATAGAAACTTTAAAAATATGAGTGGAAATGAGACATTTAAAAATAAAAACAAAATCCACTTTGCTTTCAGTTAAATATTATTATTCATACAGCATATAGCATAGTTATATATTATTAATATTTTAGGGAGATCAATGTGGTTGAATATGTTTCACTATGCTTTTTTAAAAATTGGTTTCAAACTTTAATATTTATGAATTCTTGTCCAAGTTCAACTCATTTTGATACTTGACTTTTACTGACTATCAAAATCAAAAAGACACTGCCAGAGATGTATTGATCCAAATAGAAGAAGAGTATAATTGGATGTACTTTGTAAATCATGATGTTCATTTTAAAGTTCTATCCACTACTTTATGTAAAGGTTTTGGTTGAAATCCAGTTAATAGATGTCTTATCTCCTTAGATGTCAGTTAATTGGTTTATTTTTAAAGCTGTGGTGAAACTACGGAAACTCTTCATTTGAAAGAGTTTGAAACAGTTTAGGAAGTAGAGTTTTTATTCTGCTTTATTTATTCATTTTAGAAAATACAGTGGAGAAAAATTTCCGACATCTGTTTTCAAAATGATCTCTCCATAACAAAAGTTGTTGTTGTTTTTAAAGCAAACTTGGAAGTTTCTAATTTTTAAAGTAAAAAGAATGAGTAGCTTAGCTTTAATTTCAACAACTCTTAAATATTTTCCCATAAAATAACCAGCTTATCTCAGCGGGGCACTTAAGATTTTCATGATTACTTCCTACCTCATTACAAAGTTGTATAAATATTCCATTATTTGGCAGTCGTTTCTTTTACAAATTATCAATCTTAGTGACATTCTGAAGCATGCAGATTTCAATACGCTGTAATACTCTAAGACTGAGAAAGCAAGAGGGGTCCTGCTTTTGTTTCTTCTGGGTTGTGAATTCCATCCTTCTTTCTGGATCCATCACATACTTTCAATAATAAGTGACCTCTTGACCTCAGACAAAAGGAATCAGTGCCAGCTTGCATATTACATAGCAACAAAGCAAAGCTTAATTTCCTTCTCTGTTTCAACATAAAAAAATGAATGTAAGAACTTCGAATTCATCTTCTTCCTATACTGCAAGTGTGCACACTCCTTAAGATTCATGGACACTGTGAAGTTCCTTCTCTTCAATAGGACACTGTTTCTTATCTTTAAATGAGGGGAATGGATAAGATTATGTGTTTGAGGCTTTCCTACTCTGACACTCTAGGAAGGATTATTTCAGTTTTTCAACTTAACAGGGTTCAATTAGCTGAACCCTGTGGTGTTGGGATGCTGGATAGATCATTTGATGAGCAAGGTGGGTGTAGGAGAAGTACCATTGAACAAAGATGTGCTGTGATTGGCAGTCCCAGGTGGGTGAGGATGGTGGAGGTGGCAGAAGAGACGTGGCAGTGAGGAAAGGATGGTCCTGAAGGCATTGCTCTTGCTTTTGACCTTGTTCAGTTGCTAAGTCATGCCCAACTTTTTGCAACCCCCTGGACTGTAGCATGCCAGGCTTGTCTGTTCTCCACTGTCTCTCCCAGAGTTTGCTCAGATTCATGTCCATTGAGTTGGTGATGCTATCTAGCCATCTCATAGTCTTCTACTCCCTTTTCCTTTTGTCTTCAATCTTTCTCAGCATCAGAGTTTTTTCCAACGAGTCGGCGCTTTGCATTGGAAGTATTGGAACCTCAGCTTCAGCATCAATCCTTCCAGTTAATATTCAGGGTTGATTTCCTTTAGGATTGACTGGTTTGATCTCCCTGCAGTCCAAGGGACTCTCAAGAGTCTTCTCCAGCACCATAATCTGAAAGCATCAGTTCTTCGGTGCTCAGCTTTCTATATGGTCTAATTCTCACATTTGTATATGACTATTTTTGACCTTGGGTAGGCTATTTTTGATTTTCTGGACCTCAGTGACCTCATGGTAAAATGGAATGGGGAAGGGGAGTAGATTATCTTTTAGATCTCTTGAGCCATAAAGGATCCTGATTTTGTGGGGTCCTTGGAGGAATAAGGAATAACAGAGCAGGCATCCTCACCCTGGAGCCCAAAAATTCCTTTCCAGGGCTGGCAAAGGTGATCTTGGTCAGGACTGTAGCTTCCGGGGCCTAGGGGACTTTTCCACATGGCATATTACACAGCGACTGGGAGGGCAGCCTCTGGGCTTAGAATGTCCCAGTTCTGCCACTTACTTTCTGTGTAACTTTGGGTAAGTTTTATACTCTATCCATCTCTCATTTGCATCATTTGTAAAATAATGGAAGTAATAGGACTTTACTCCTGGGTTGCTTAGAGGATTAAAGCTAAATGAAATAACATTAATACAAATAAGAGAGTTTAACACAGTGCCTGACATATGGTACGTCTTTAACAAACATCTGTAATTGTCCTGTAGTTCTTATTTATTTCTCTATTTAAACCTGGAGGGAACCGGCAAACTTCTTTGGTTGAACCCAAACTCAGCCCTACCAAACAAAACAATAACAACCAACTAAATGTGCAGAAATAGAAAAGTCTTCCCATGGGATCTGTTCTGAAATCCGCTGAACAATCAATCCTTCCAGGTTTTTATGCTGGTCCTTAAATATGCCTTCTTCCTTCATCCCTTCAAATACCACGTCCTTGTGCCGAACAAATCTCAATGCCAAATACAACAAAGTATTTCCTTTCTTTTTTTAAGAACGGCTTGAAGCTTGGTTGAAGCAGAAATATTACTCTGTTAGAGCTTAGAATTTGCAAGTGTAAATCTCGTCCACAGGCAGGTGCATGAGCCCCAAAAGATAAGGGTGTTAAGAGGTACATTTTCATGTTGGAAATATTCTCAGATTAATTTGAAGGCACTTGTTAATAGAATACTATTTCTCCACTCTTAGGCATGGTTTTATTGCTCTGTTCACCAACTTGATGTCTTAAAATCAAACTCTTGATTAAAAAATGAGAGAAGGAATTATGTATTTCCACTTCTAAATCACTCCCAAATAAGTGCATGAAATAATTCTGGACACCTTTTTTGGAAGAAGAAAGATATTTTGAGAAAGAAAACAGGGTTTGAAGCCAGGAGTTTGCTTCTGCAGCAAGTGCAGTCAGGTTGCCCATAGCTGGGTGTGGACTTCTGAAGAGGAGTTTGTGCCCGAGGTCACAAGCCCGGGGGAGCTGGCAGTTTCAGGAAACTATGCAATTGCTCTTGGAAAAGATGTCAGAAGAGCCCTTCATGAATAATTTTTGATGACCTGTTTGATACTCTGAGTTTCCAGCTGGCACCAGGGAGTCCTCAGGAGTCTATGGCACTGTGCCCTAAAGCATGTGAGGTCATAGAGTAGACATGACATATTCTGTAGTACTGATTGGTCTCAGAATCTTTCCTTAAAGGTTAAAATGAATGGGGATATAGTTTGGAGACTGTTTTTGCAAATATAGAAATTAGGAACACAGGCCTTATGGTTAGGCAAACTGTATCAAATCCTGGCTCTGACACTTATGAGCCTGAGCAAGTGACATAACCTCTCTGGATCTCAGTTTCACCATGTCTGGAATGGAATGGAGGTAATGATATCTACTTCATAGGATTACAATGGGGACTATATGAAATTAAGTCTAGCTCTTAGTACAATGCCTTTACATGTAAGGGCTAAGAAAGTGGTGACTTCAGGAGGCTCTTGGTAAGGGAAGGGTTAATTTGGTCACAAACAACAGCAGTCCACTCAATCTAACTCAGATAAGTAAAGGTTTGTTAAAGAATATTGAAGGCAATCTCAAGGCAACCAAAGATAGGAAATAGAATCCAGTTGGCTTTGCAGGGGCTGACCTGATAAAGACCCTGTCATCATGCTTTTATCTATATCTTCATTCTGTTTGTCTGCTAAAAGTATGTGTTAGTTAATTCACTTCTGACATTTGGAATCCTTTGTTGGAAAAGTTTGATAAAATCTAATTGAATGTATTCCTAATATTGTGGATATAGAAGAAGAAAAATGATGAACTGTCAGAGCAGAAGAGCCTCAGGTATCTTTTAGTCCGTGGATGGACACAGCATAGCAGGGCGGTTGCTTCTCACCCTGCTTATGCCCATGGCAGACATCACCAATCTATCTTGACAGTCCTTCCTAGCACTGCACTTCCAGACAGCCACTAGCAAAAGAACGGAAGAAGCTCATGAGATTAAAAACTGATCTTCCATTCTTTATACAGCCACTCTGTTACAGATGAACAACAGAGGTTCTTGGAGAAAAAGTGACTAGTCCAGGGTCATGCTGCTGAGTAGAATTAGAACCACACATTCTTTGGTAGGGAGGTAAAACTATTCTACAAGAGAATCAAATGCAGTGAAGAGTTAAGTACGTGGCAGCTGGAAACTCTGGGAAGGTTTTACAGCAGGAGATGGAGCTATCTGGACCGTAGAGGACATGCTCAGGTAGAGATAAGAGAGAGAGAGCAGCAGTTATAATGATGTACAGGTTTTCCAAGGTGAGGGGAGGATGGGAAGACTGGCTCTTTAAGGCAAGATTCTTCCATCAGCTGCTGTCCTGTCTGAGTTGCTGCTGTAGGAATCATTACCATCACATCTGTCTCTGTTTAGAGGCAAGAAATGCAGTCTAATGTGCTGGTTTACTGATGGTCCTCCTGATGGTCTTAATCATTGATTAGCCCAATCGTGACATTGCAGAAGACACTGGTGCTCTTAAAAAATATTTTCGTTTTTTTAGTATTTTTTTTCCCTACAAGAAGACATAACACAAAGTGGAAGCGAGAGTTACTTCTAATTTTGTTGGACCACTTCAGAAAGGAGCACACACTTACCTCCGTTCTCTCTTTAATTGAGCTCAAGGCTATAGTTCTGATTTCCATTTCTAAGAGCCTGCGTATTTTAGAAATTATTCGTTACTGCAGGTCTTCATGCAGAACCTGTAAGTAGGATGTTTTGAGACAATTTCTGCTCTGGGTTGGACATTTGGGTGGGAAGATTTCTAAGAGATGTTTTGGAGTAAAGCCTAAGTCCAGCTTCACCATTTACTAGCTGTGTAGTTTTGAACAGGTTACTTAACCACCCTGTGTTTCAGTTTTCTCCTCTGTACAATGTGAAGAACACATCCCATATCTTACAGGGTTGTTTGAGGAATCAATGGAACATTATGCTGAGTTCTCAGCAAAGGGTCTACATAAGTGATAGCTATTATATTTTTAAAGTAATTAACTTGTACCTAAAATGTTCTCTGGGCTCTTTAGGATTCTGGGATTTTCTATATCAAATGCTTCAATCTCATTTAAGGATTTCTGAGAAGGGGCAACACTAGGTATTTTTCACTTTTACAATGTTATTTTCCATCCCCAAAAGGCAGAGTGGCATTTGGGCATTAAAGGAAGGAAGGTATCTGGTATTGGGATGTTGGAGCTGGAAGGGCACTTCAAGGGCACAGAGCTCCAGTTCAGCCACTCACTTCTAGAGAAATAGAGACTCAGTCCAAGACAGACTAAGTGGTTTCCCCAAACTTACATACACAGCAAGTTTCTTACAGAAGAAAAGAAGTGAAGCATGTGAGAAGATAAGGGCTGTCTGCCCTGGGAATTATGATTTCTTTTTCCTGCCTGTTGGTTAGTTCAGGCTCTGGTGGGAGGAGGGAGGATAAGAGAGACTTACACTCACATTCAGACTCTGCCAAGTGGCAGCTACATGATCTTACAGCTATCTCTGAGCTTCAATTCTCTCACTGGTGAACAGAATGTATGGTGGAAGTGAAAATCAGTTGTGTCCAACTGTTTGCAACCCCATGGACTATACAGTCCGTGGAATTCTCCAGGCCAGAATACTGGAGTGGGTAGCCTTTCACTTCTCCAGGGGATCTTCCCAACCCAGGGACTGAACCTGGGTCTCCTATATTGCAGGTACATTCCTTACCATCTGAGGCACCAAGGAAGCCCAGCCATACTTGTAGCTCTTTATAACACTGCAGCCAGGCATGCAGGCACCGGTGGAGTGGCGTTCTGGCAGGATGGCCTGGGATGTTGGAGCAGGGGTACCAGGTTAGGGTAGTGTTAAGAAATTGGGTTCTGATCTACCTGAATTTTATTTCACTTGGACTAGTGCTGCTTCTCTTTGCCTTCTGTTCCTTACTCTGTGAAAAGGATGTTCATCTAATTCATTTGGGAACTGCTGGGCACTGCACCTGGTGTGGGATACACAGACACCCTGGCTCCCCTTCCACGTCCAGTAGAATAGTCTCCGAGGTGCTCACCGCCTGGGGATGTTGTGAGGATCAGAAGCTCACAGAGAGAGAAAGGATTAGCAATTTACATTATAATTACCAATTTAATTATAAATTCAAATTGTGTTCTAAAATGAACAATGACACTAAAAAAGATTATAACAGACACTTAACAAATACTTATTAGATAGATGAGAGAGCGTGTGAATGGACCAAGTATTGAATGTGTGAAAAGTACTTAAGAACAACTCTAATAACCTTTGTTTTCTGGGCATATCAAGATGGCACCCCCTTGAGGGGAGGAGCAGTGAGGTAGGAAAGAGATTATGGATGCTATTAGAGGAAGTGGCAAGATGCCCAAGATAAAGTTCACCTCCTCACCTGCTTGTTCAGGGCTGTGTTAGCCTCAGTGAAGTACATATTATTTTCCAATCTCACAAGCCATCATTCTTCCCTTTTTCTTTTCTTTTCTGGCTTTTCATTCTTCTGTGTTTAGTAAAACCCTTCTGGCACTTGCTCTCATGGGAACATTGGCTGTTAGTCAAATCCTTCTTCCCTTCAGGGAAACAAAAGCAAATCAATAGATGATATTAAACAGCCTGGAAGACCCTAGTGATTTAACACTTCCCATAAATGTCAGCCAGCCCTGAAGCTGTGGATGGTCTTACTCTGCACATCTGTTATTTTCTCTCTCGTCTCTCAGCTGCCCCTGGATGTCTCCCTTGGAGTAGCTTGGAGAGGCAGGGGGAAAATAAGCTTGGAAGAAATACTCAGAGATATAGTGGTCTCTGTCACTGAAGCTAGTCAAGCAGAGACCTGATAACCTTCCTGTGTGGGACTGTGTGTCATGCAGGATTGTTTCAATTGTGAGTGACAGAAAATTCATCTTACAAGTAAGTAAAAAAGAAAATTTAATAATTTAGATCATTTAAAATCCAGGAATTGGGATGGCTTCAGGGATGGTTTGATACTGGGGTTCATATAACGTCACCGGGGACCAATTTATTCCCTTTGTTTCTTGGCTCCATTTTCTGCTGCTTAAGCTTGCATTCAGGGTCCAAAATGAGAGCAAAAACTCAAGACCTACTTCCGAGCTTTATATCCAGCAGGGAAGAGCGTATACCCTCATGCCAGCATTCCCAGCAAAATATAGTTTCTTTCACTGTCTCTTCTGGGGTAGATGTCCACTCCTGAACCTATCACTATATCAAGGAGGAATAAGAGGGTCTGATTGGGTTAGAGTGTGACTTCTTTGTGAATCAGGAGTAGAATCCTCTCCAAGGCCTATTGGCTGAGAATGGAGGAGAATGTGGTTTTCAGAGGGGAAATCAGGATATGACTCTCAGAAGAATGGGGAACCAATAAAGAAAATCACATGTCACAGATGGCCATGACCAGCTCTGTGGCTTTTTAGGACCTATGTTCAGGCGGACTATCTAGTGATAATTAGGTTATGTTGTGTGTATGACTTAGAGCTGTAAACCCCTGTTGGTCATAATTGTTGTAGATGAAAGCCAGGACATTGTTATCTTATAATCTTTTGCTGAAGTGGAGGCCTAGGGAGGGTATACACTTGTCCAAGCTTACCCAGTGTATGAATGGCAGGGCTGGCATGAGAATGCAGCCTTCTGTGCTTGTCTCTCTTTCTCATGCCTTTGTTTCCCTATCTCCCAGCCTGCTTCTGGGAGAGCAGTTCACCTGGCTGAGTCTTCCTACAAAGGGATAGATGCTTGTTTTGTAGAGTAGGTGATTCGTGGTAACACTGGATCCACAGCAAGAGTGTGACAAGCATTGGAACAAATTGCACCCTTTTAGCACCTGCTGATTGAAAGCCAGGGGGTATGGTGAAAGAAAGAAAGTGAGAGAAAAGTGATCTTATTTCAAGGAAAGGAGCACAGGTAATTCTTTTTTCCTTTTTATTTGTTTATTCCATCTGTCCACTCTGCTCAAGGACATCCTTATCAAAGGAGACGGTATAGGGCAGAGGAATGAGCAGTGCGTTGGAGTCCAGAGATCTGAGCCCTCAGCCCCAATCTGCTCTGGACTTTAGACAACTTGAGCCCCATCTGTGGGCCTCTTTCTCTGTTGGGTAAATGAGGCAGCTGGACAGCAGAGGTCACCCTTGATGGAATCTGCTCTCATTCTATTTGGAGTGGTCACTTGTGCCAGCACAGCATGCCCTTTCATGCTTTGTTGCTGTTGTATCCCTCAGCTCTGTGGCTCCCATCACGACCACAGGGGCACCACCTACCCTGGAGATGTGCAACAAGGCAGCCTTTGATCCCTGGAACTTAGCAGGTGCTCAGAAAATATTTCTAAGATGAGTGAATATAATTTGAGCAGAGACTGGATGAAGCACAAGCTGGAATCAAGATTGCAAGGATAAATATCAATAACGTCAGATACGCAGATGACACCACCTTTATGGCAGAAAGTGAAGAAGAACTAAAGAGCCTCCTGATGAAAGTGAAAGAGGAGAGTGAAAAAGCTGGCTTGAAACTCAACATTCAAAAAGTGAAGATCATGGCATCCAGTCCCATCACTTCATGGGAAATAGATGGGGAAACAATGGAAACAGTGACAGACTTTATTTTGGGGGGCTCCAAAATCACTGCAGATGATGACTGCAGCCATGAAATTAAAAGATACTTGCTCCTTGGAAGAAAAGCTATGACCAATCTAGACAGCATATTAAAAGGCAGAGACTTTACTGTGCCAACAAAGGTCCACCTAGTCAAGGCCATGGTTTTTCCAATAGTCATGTATGGATGTGTGAGTTGGACTGTAAAGAAAGATGAGGGCCAAAGAATTGATGTTTTTGAGCTGTTGTGTTGGAAAAAACTCTTGAGAGTCCCTTGGACTGCAAGGAGATTCAACCAGTCCATCCCAAANATGGATGTGTGAGTTGGACTGTAAAGAAAGATGAGGGCCAAAGAATTGATGTTTTTGAGCTGTTGTGTTGGAAAAAACTCTTGAGAGTCCCTTGGACTGCAAGGAGATTCAACCAGTCCATCCCAAAGGAAATCAGTTGTGAATATTCATTGGAAGGATTGATGCTGAAGCTGAAACTCCAAAACTTCGGCCACCTGATGTGAAGAACTGACTCACTGGAAAAGACCCTGATGCTGGGAAAGATAGAAGGCAGGAGGAGAAGGGGACGACAGAGGATGAGATGGTTAGATGGCATCAATGACTCGATGGACATGAGTTTGAGCCAGCTCCAGGAGTTGCTGATGGATGAGGAAGCCTGGCATGCTGCAGTCCATGGAGTTGCATAGAGTTGGACATGACTGAGCGACTGAACCGAACTGAACTGAACTGAATGGGTATCATTGCACCATTATAACATTCTGTCTTCAGGTCTTAAAAGGCCTTCTTATTAGGGTCTTCTTTTAAAATGCAAGCCATTTCAGGATTATTTGCATTTTAAGCTTGAAGTAAATAACATCTATTTATTGAAAGAAAGCATGAGACTCAGATTAGGGGTTTGAGGGTGGGGTCAGGGAGAAATGGCTAGCCAGAGGAAAGACCGAAAGGCTGGATGTGGTGTGGAAGGTGAGTTNTGCATTTTAAGCTTGAAGTAAATAACATCTATTTATTGAAAGAAAGCATGAGACTCAGATTAGGGGTTTGAGGGTGGGGTCAGGGAGAAATGGCTAGCCAGAGGAAAGACCGAAAGGCTGGATGTGGTGTGAAAGGTGAGTTTCTAAGGAACTGAAAAATAGTGAGATCTTCCAAGTATCCTAAGTGAATCGACAATATAATGAATACCATGTGTTTACCACCAAGTTTTGGAAATTAAATATTACAAATAAATGCCTGACTCCTTTGTGCTCTTTCCCATTCTCATCTAATCTCAGAGCTAACCATGATCATGACTGAAGTGTTTAATACTCCTGTAATGTTTTTACTGGGTTGACCAAAAAGTTCATTTGGTATTCTCTGCATATATATGTAAGCCTAAACAATGTGCATAAAATTTTCATATTATATAACTTTTCAGAAATGGCATCATACTGTATGTATCATTCCACAATTTGCTTTTCCCCTTTAATACTGTTTTGATGCTTATCCATAGTGAAATATGTAGTTCATATTTGATCTAGTTGAGTTGATCTAGTTGACCTAGTTTTAGTTTACTAAATAGTAATACCTTGAATGACAGTAATATACAGTCTATTTTTCCATTTTACTGTTGATGGATGTGGGGTTTGCTTCTATGCATTTTGTTATAACCAACACTCTGTGATAAACTTCCATGTATGTCCCTCCTTGTTACATGTTGCCGGGACCAGCCGGCAAATCAAACAAGTCCAAAAAGAGAACGACGAAGCTAGGAAATAAAGACAAAGACAAAGAATGGGGTTGAGAGGGCCGGTGCACAAAACTGCAGCAGCTAAGTGCAACTGCATGCCGGCTTTATTTTTCCAGTGCTTATGTATGTTTGAAGCAGAAAAAGAAACAAAAACTTAAAGGGTAACTTAGATATTGTCCAGACTGACGCCTGTTTTCCTTTAAGGCATAAGCATAACATTCTGTTATTTTCTTAGGTAGCTAAGTTACAATCTTCAGTGGTTAATCCACCCCTGTCACAGAACCAGATGCTCTCACAATATCCTTGGGAAAAACATCTTTGAGGAGGCGGGACAGAGAGCTATTTTTGCTTATCAGCAAAACCTTGGATCAAGGCAGCTCCCAGAGCTATGTCTTGTTCCCAAGACAAACCCTGAATCAAGGCAGCTCCCAGAGCTATGTCTTGTTCCCAAGACCCCTGTTCCCAGGGCAGCTCCCCGCAACATGTGCATGAGTTTTCCTGGGGTATATTGCTTAGGAGAGGGATTACTGGGACATGGTGAGGCTACATCTTGAGCATTATTAAATGTTGAGACAAGCCTCCAAAGGGTTGGTACCCATTTGCACACTCCATCCCCTGCCCCAAACAGTGTGTGAGAGCTCATTCCTGAGTGGTGTCAACTCATCTCATGAAACACCCAGGCCCACTTCTTCACACCATGACAAAGACCTGTATTCTTATTCAAACGCCAATGGACCTCCTAACATGGATTATCTAAGAGGAAGGAGGTGGAAGGAACAATCTTTGGGTATTTAATTGGGTTATACACAAATACAGAATTTTTGGGAACCAGCATTTTGCAAACCTAGAAATTTGATGGATTTGAGTCCTGGTGCTGCCACTTATTAGTTGTATGGTTTTACACAACACAGTTTGTCCCTCTTGCCTTAGCTTTTCCCTCTGTTAAATGGGGGGTTTTGTGAAGGATCACCTCATGGGTTATATAAAGGATTGGATGAGTTAATACACAGGTAGCATAGCATGTGGCCTGACTCATTGTAAGTGGTCAATACATGGTAGCTATTAGCATTATTACAGGTGGCACAGCCTAGTCATTACCGTTTTTTTCCATCCTTGAGGACTTCTTTTCAGCCAGGAAGTTCTTGTTTTGACTTTTTTTTTTTTATGCTGAGCAAACTGTATGAATTAAGCAGCATTTAATTCTTTATTTCATTTCTAGCTATCGAGGCCATATGTGACTGCTCCAGCTTCTGACTAGCAGAAGGGAAACGTGTTGACACACCAGGTTGTATCATGGCAGCCAAAAACAAGGGGAATTGGTTTTTAACTATCTAGTGTGACTTTATCACAGGTAAATGTGCAGCTTCCATCAGCTTTTCCTCTAATATGTCTCTAATATTTTGAATTGGCTCTAAATAGTGACTTCCATGATGACCCCTGGCCTATAACCCTTATCTAGCCCTATCTCTGTGTTTCATAGATGGAGAAACAAAGGCCCAAAGAAGAGCAAGAAATTTTTAATTGTGCCTCCATGGAGACTCATCACTCATTTAATGGACAAATCTCACCTTGGTTCTCACATATGACTAATTGGAAGGGAGATATCTGGTTATCTATTACCATGTAACAAACCTCCCCAAAGTCCTGTGGCTTAAAACAAACACCCACTCTCATGTTTCTGTGGGTTGAACAGGTTCAGCGGAGTGGTTCTTGCTTGAGGCTGCTTATGCTCAGATGGCAGCTAGGACTGCAGACATCTGAAGGCTGGAGTGGATGGGGTATCTAAGATGGCTCTCTCACATGCTGGCATTTGAGGCTGGTTGTCAGTTAGAGTGCCCACACATGGCGTCTCCAGGTGGCTTGGGTGTCTCACAGCATGGTGGTTGGGTCCTGAGAGGGAGCATCTCAGGATGAGTGTTTCAAGAGGAAGGATGCAGAAGCTGCCAGGCCAGGTAAGGGCTGAGCCTACTTCCCTTCACTTTGACCATATTCTACTGGTCCAAGCAGTCACAGGCCCATGAAGATTCAAGAAGATCAAATAGATTCCACTTCTTGATGAAGGGGTGACAGTGTCACGTTGCAGAGAGCACGTGGCTTGGGAGGTGTTTCAGTTATCTTTGGAAAGGAGTCAAAATTTGTGTCATGGCATTTCCCTCTCCTCCCTACCAAGGATTTGCAAACATCTGTAGTCACCTGCTGAGGGAAGTAGATGAAACTGTGGCCTTTTCTCCCCGGCTCTGTCAATTCTGGGGACAGGAGGGAGATACAACCTAATCTCAATTGAAAGAATAGAAAGGGTGAAAAACTCTTCACTGCCTGGCAAAGCAGGAATATTAAATATTTAAAAAAAAATACCTTACTGGAGCAACTGTGTGCATATTAATAAGAATGGATTTTTTTTTTAAACTTGGGTTTTGGGGAGTGTTCATGATAAAACATCCTGTTCTTGAATTATTAAAAACAATGTTGAGTAAAGAATTGCTTAATTTAGTAAATAATTTTAAAGCAAGCCATTATTTTCTCCAAACTCAAATTTGCTGAAAGCACTCCAAGAATTTTATTACCAGGACCACTGCATAATGTAATTGTGTAATTAGTAATACATCTGACATTTTGGGAGAGATTTAGTTTTACTTAGGGCAAGAATGAAATGTAGTACTTTATTATTTTTTAAGATGGCGTGAGGGACACTGCCCTGTTTTGCTGATTGAAGTTTTGTTTTGTTTTAAATGGACATTGTATGGTTGAAGTCACAGAGAACCAACATTGACTGATACTGGATCTGTGGACAGAATATGTGGTTTAAAATTGGAGTGGTCTTGCGGAATTTGCTGGCAGGCTGATGGTAAGGACTCTGCACCCTCACTGCCTGGGGCCTGGGTTCAATCTTTGGTCTGGGAACTAACATTTCATAAGGAAAACATCATGGCCCAAAAAAAAAAATTTTTTTTTGATTGATTTAGGGTTGAATCTTGGTGCTTCCTCTTGATATATATGTTTTTCTTGAGTAAGTTACATAAACAAAGTCTCAAGTTCTTTATTTATAAAATAGGAATAAGAATGTTTATTTATAAGGTTGCTTTGACTCTTAAGTGGGATAACGCTCAAAGAAGGCCCGAGATTTTACGTAAGCAGCCACAGGGCTCAATTATTAGCCACATTTCACTGCAGCTTGAGGAGGCAGAGACAAGGTTACACAGCATATAAGAGGCAGAAATGGAATCTGAACCCTGATCTCTTATCTTTCCCAGCTGGGATCTTAACCACTAAGCATATTGTCTGGTGTGAAGCACAGAGTTTATTTATCTCAGAAGCACCAGAACACTGTCTGGCACGTGGTTGATGAATAAAAAACGTATCTTGATGATCAAATTCTTCCCCAGGTTCCCCAGCTCCCCATCCAGTGCAGGCAGTTTTTGTGATAATGCAGAAGAAGAAGGGGGAAGCTGGTAAAGGCCTTTTCCGTGAAGAAGCTCTTTGTCCTCCAGCACTTTCCATTGCTTCTTGCCTCCTTTGCTTTTTTAAAAAAATCTTATTGGAGTATAGTTGCAAGCTAAATGTCTCTCAGCAGAGGAATGGATAAAGGAGATGTACTAACATATACACAATGGAATATTACTTAGCCGTAAAAAGGAACATAATTGTGCCATTTGCAGAGATGCGGTTCCCTCAATTTGCTTGTTATTCAAAGGCCTAAACTGCCGAGGCTTGCCCCTCACTGAGGCTCTGCTTTGGTTCAGATAGTTGGCTGAGGTTGTCCCAGCTGAGCACCGCGCGCAATACACAGACGAGGAGATGGAGACATTCAGAGCCGAGATTGAGCACAGGTGTGTATGGGCTACCTGACTCTCTGCAGCGGCCGTGAGCTGAGCTAGCCGCAGCCACGCCCACCTCACGGGACGCTGCTCCCTGGCTGTAGCTGCCAAAGCCTGGGCTGAAGGCTGGAGTCGGACAAAGGAGAGACTGACCTGGTGGCCCTGGAGCTGAGTTCCCATACTGGCGGCACTTTGGTAAGAAGGCCCCCGGGGCCCCCTGCCTCTTTTGAAACTCTAACATCTTTTCACTAAGTTTCCTTTATGATTTAAGACTCCAGAGTCAGATTCTGTTATCGGTAATCCAAAGAACCCTCTCCTAGTGAAGGAGCAGACTTTCAGAGCTGGAAAGGGCCTGGAACGTCGTCCTTCTCACTGTGTGGCCACTGTGAGCCAGGCAGGGCCCTGCAAGGATCCTTGATGCCCACAGACAATAGGCTCACTCGTGCCCTTCCCCACCATCTGGGATAACCACCCTCCCCCAGCCTTCCCAAAGGACTCAACGTTGGAGAGGCTATACAGGTCCCATCTTCTCCATGTCAAAGGCTTTAAGAAGTGCCGTAAATATTTACAATATCTCTCCACTTCTATTCCACCCCTTATCTTCTGTACCTTTAACTTTCACTGGCTGCAAGTGTATTCTTAATGTAAGATAAATCTGTTTTCTTTACGAATTGTTGCAAATTCCAACTTTGTGGCATCGTCATAATAGCTAGTATTTTTGTGCTAACAGCTTAGAAGTCAGGATTACTAAATATGTGTTAAGTGCTTCACGAAGTTTGGTTTGTTTAATTTAATCCTCTCAAAAATTTTATTGTGGTGTAGTTATTATTACTATCTATTTCACAGATGAAGAAATTGAAGGTTTGAAATGTTCTAAAAGAATAAGGTTATGTTTCAGAACTGTCTGCTTAAATAGTGATGGCAGAATGAAATTGTGAAACATCTCTATTTTTTCCTTCTATCATCATCTGTGCCATTATTTTGCACATTAGAAAAACCCCCACAAAGTGCTGAGAGGTTCAGAGTAATGTGGATGCTGCAAGCAATTTGGACGCAAAGTGAGGGCATACAGCTTCTTGTGTTCGAACGCCAGGGAAGACTGTTTTGAGAAGTGGCACCTAGGAGGCGTGGTGTGTTATATTTTCCAAAGAAGGCTGCAATAATGCTCCCATCTTACGTGTTTTTCTAGAATCTTAATATTCTCCATCAAGAGGTAGAGTTTAGACCCACCTTGAACACTGGTGGGTCTTTGTGGCTATGTAGACAGAGTACAGAGCAAGTGATGGTCTGTGACTTTAAAAAAAAAATAGTGTCTTTATGAACCAGGACTTTTTTTTTTTGATTGATTGATTTATTTTTGCACAGACTTTAGTTGTGACTGTGGGGGTGGGGTGGGCTACTCTTCTTTCAGTGAGCAGGCTTCTTATTGCAGCGGTTTCTCTTGTTTCTACAGGCTGTAGGCACATGGGCTTCAGGAGTCGCAGCTCCTGGTGCTCAGGGATTGTGGCTCATGGGCTCTAGAGCACTGACCCAGTAGTTGTGGCACGGGGAGCTTAGTTCCTCCGTGGCATGTGGGAACTTCCCAGACCAGGGATCAAATCCATGAGCCCTGCTTTGGCGGGCAGATTCTCAACCACTAGACCACCAGAGAAGCCCCTGGTCTAAGTGACTTCTTAAGGCTAAGTCATAAAAATGTCATCCTATCATATGTTCTTAATACGTTCACTCTCCCTACCCAATCACTATGCTGCTAGGAAGCCCAACTCAGGGAGGCAAAGTGAGTCCCTGTCCCTGCGGAAGTATAGGGGAAGTATAGCCCTAGCTGAGTGCTGAATCAGTGGTCACACCAGTATTCTAGCAGTGTGAATGAGCTGTCTTGAAAGTGGGTCCTTTAGTCCCTACTTGGGCTACCCCAGCTGATGCCACATGAAACACAGGTAAGTCATCTCCTGAGAGAATAAATGACTCTTGTTTTGGAACTCTAAGTTTTGGAGGAGTTTGTTAGATGACAGTAGATTGATGATAGAAAAGAGACTTTGAAAGATGGATATCTTTGCAAACAAGATTCTAAAGATGCTATGCTGATTATTGGCAATTGCTACTGCTGCTGCGGTGGTGGTGGCAATGGTAGTAATAATAAATAATATAAATAATAAATAATAGTAATAATTAATAATAATAATAACGATATTACTGTTAGTAATGGTAGCAGTAGGTAAGTCTCACTTAAGATTTTTTCTGTGCTAGCTCATGCTAATTGCTTTAAACTATATCTCATTTAATTCTAATGATGATTCAAAAGTAGTTACTAGTACCCTCATTTTATGGACAAGAGTCTGGGTATTAGAGAATTTGAGTTTTCTTTAAGGTCGTATCATACCTTCTAAGGGATGCTTCCA
>SJYV01042098.1:343711-369378 GCA_006410875.1 Neotragus pygmaeus
AAAAAAAAAATTTTTTTTTGATTGATTTAGGGTTGAATCTTGGTGCTTCCTCTTGATATATATGTTTTTCTTGAGTAAGTTACATAAACAAAGTCTCAAGTTCTTTATTTATAAAATAGGAATAAGAATGTTTATTTATAAGGTTGCTTTGACTCTTAAGTGGGATAACGCTCACAGAAGGCCCGAGATTTTACGTAAGCAGCCACAGGGCTCAATTATTAGCCACATTTCACTGCAGCTTGAGGAGGCAGAGACAAGGTTACACAGCATATAAGAGGCAGAAATGGAATCTGAACCCTGATCTCTTATCTTTCCCAGCTGGGATCTTAACCACTAAGCATATTGTCTGGTGTGAAGCACAGAGTTTATTTATCTCAGAAGCACCAGAACACTGTCTGGCACGTGGTTGATGAATAAAAAACGTATCTTGATGATCAAATTCTTCCCCAGGTTCCCCAGCTCCCCATCCAGTGCAGGCAGTTTTTGTGATAATGCAGAAGAAGAAGGGGGAAGCTGGTAAAGGCCTTTTCCGTGAAGAAGCTCTTTGTCCTCCAGCACTTTCCATTGCTTCTTGCCTCCTTTGCTTTTTTAAAAAAATCTTATTGGAGTATAGTTGCAAGCTAAATGTCTCTCAGCAGAGGAATGGATAAAGGAGATGTACTAACATATACACAATGGAATATTACTTAGCCGTAAAAAGGAACATAATTGTGCCATTTGCAGAGACGCGGTTCCCTCAATTTGCTTGTTATTCAAAGGCCTAAACTGCCGAGGCTTGCCCCTCACTGAGGCTCTGCTTTGGTTCAGATAGTTGGCTGAGGTTGTCCCAGCTGAGCACCGCGCGCAATACACAGACGAGGAGATGGAGACATTCAGAGCCGAGATTGAGCACAGGTGTGTATGGGCTACCTGACTCTCTGCAGCGGCCGTGAGCTGAGCTAGCCGCAGCCACGCCCACCTCACGGGACGCTGCTCCCTGGCTGTAGCTGCCAAAGCCTGGGCAGAGGGCTGGAGTCGGACAACGGAGAGACTGACCTGGTGGCCCTGGAGCTGAGTTCCCATACTGGCGGCACTTTGGTAAGAAGGCCCCCGGGGCCTCCTGCCTCTTTTGATACTCTAACATCTTTTCACTAAGTTTCCTTTATGATTTAAGACTCCAGAGTCAGATTCTGTTATCGGTAATCCAAAGAACCCTCTCCTAGTGAAGGAGCAGACTTTCAGAGCTGGAAAGGGCCTGGAACGTCGTCCTTCTCACTGTGTGGCCACTGTGAGCCAGGCAGGGCCCTGCAAGGATCCTTGATGCCCACAGACAATAGGCTCACTCGTGCCCTTCCCCACCATCTGGGATAACCACCCTCCCCCAGCCTTCCCAAAGGACTCAACGTTGGAGAGGCTATACAGGTCCCATCTTCTCCATGTCAAAGGCTTTAAGAAGTGCCGTAAATATTTACAATATCTCTCCACTTCTATTCCACCCCTTATCTTCTCTACCTTTAACTTTCACTGGCTGCAAGTGTATTCTTAATGTAAGATAAATCTGTTTTCTTTACGAATTGTTGCAAATTCCAACTTTGTGGCATCGTCATAATAGCTAGTATTTTTGTGCTAACAGCTTAGAAGTCAGGATTACTAAATATGTGTTAAGTGCTTCACGAAGTTTGGTTTGTTTAATTTAATCCTCTCAAAAATTTTATTGTGGTGTAGTTATTATTACTATCTATTTCACAGATGAAGAAATTGAAGGTTTGAAATGTTCTAAAAGAATAAGGTTATGTTTCAGAACTGTCTGCTTAAATAGTGATGGCAGAATGAAATTGTGAAACATCTCTATTTTTTCCTTCTATCATCATCTGTGCCATTATTTTGCACATTAGAAAAAACCCCCACAAAGTGCTGAGAGGTTCAGAGTAATGTGGATGCTGCAAGCAATTTGGACGCAAAGTGAGGGCATACAGCTTCTTGTGTTCGAACGCCAGGGAAGACTGTTTTGAGAAGTGGCACCTAGGAGGCGTGGTGTGTTATATTTTCCAAAGAAGGCTGCAATAATGCTCCCATCTTACGTGTTTTTCTAGAATCTTAATATTCTCCATCAAGAGGTAGAGTTTAGACCCACCTTGAACACTGGTGGGTCTTTGTGGCTATGTAGACAGAGTACAGAGCAAGTGATGGTCTGTGACTTTAAAAAAAAAATAGTGTCTTTATGAACCAGGACTTTTTTTTTTTGATTGATTGATTTATTTTTGCACAGACTTTAGTTGTGACTGTGGGGGTGGGGTGGGCTACTCTTCTTTCAGTGAGCAGGCTTCTTATTGCAGCGGTTTCTCTTGTTTCTACAGGCTGTAGGCACATGGGCTTCAGGAGTCGCAGCTCCTGGTGCTCAGGGATTGTGGCTCATGGGCTCTAGAGCACTGACCCAGTAGTTGTGGCACGGGGAGCTTAGTTCCTCCGTGGCATGTGGGAACTTCCCAGACCAGGGATCAAATCCATGAGCCCTGCTTTGGCGGGCAGATTCTCAACCACTAGACCACCAGAGAAGCCCCTGGTCTAAGTGACTTCTTAAGGCTAAGTCATAAAAATGTCATCCTATCATATGTTCTTAATACGTTCACTCTCCCTACCCAATCACTATGCTGCTAGGAAGCCCAACTCAGGGAGGCAAAGTGAGTCCCTGTCCCTGCGGAAGTATAGAGGAAGTATAGCCCTAGCTGAGTGCTGAATCAGTGGTCACACCAGTATTCTAGCAGTGTGAATGAGCTGTCTTGAAAGTGGGTCCTTTAGTCCCTACTTGGGCTACCCCAGCTGATGCCACATGAAACACAGGTAAGTCATCTCCTGAGAGAATAAATGACTCTTGTTTTGGAACTCTAAGTTTTGGAGGAGTTTGTTAGATGACAGTAGATTGATGATAGAAAAGAGACTTTGAAAGATGGATATCTTTGCAAACAAGATTCTAAAGATGCTATGCTGATTATTGGCAATTGCTACTGCTGCTGCGGTGGTGGTGGCAATGGTAGTAATAATAAATAATATAAATAATAAATAATAGTAATAATTAATAATAATAATAACGATATTACTGTTAGTAATGGTAGCAGTAGGTAAGTCTCACTTAAGATTTTTTCTGTGCTAGCTCATGCTAATTGCTTTAAACTATATCTCATTTAATTCTAATGACGATTCAAAAGTAGTTACTAGTACCCTCATTTTATGGACAAGAGTCTGGGTATTAGAGAATTTGAGTTTTCTTTAAGGTCGTATCATACCTTCTAAGGGATGCTTCCAAGAAGATTCATCCCCTTATCCAGGCAGGGCTCATGTGGCCCTTTCAAGGAAAACCATGCTTGTAATCAGACTCACACTAAAGTGAGAATGACTAGTAGCTAGCTAGCATTCTTTCATAAATCTGTTTACATTTTCAAAGTGGGATGTCCATTAATCAAAATGAATAGCTCATCCATGGAGCATGTCTACAGAGCTATCTGGAGGCAAAAGACTTCTTTATAGCACTTATCAGGGGTTCCCTGGTGGCTTAGACAGTAAGGAATCTGCCTGCAATGCAGGAAACCTGGGTTTGATCCCAGGATCAAGAACGTTTCTTGAGGAAGGGAACGGCTCTGCACTCCAATATGCTTGCTTAGAGAATCCAATGGACAGAGGAGCCTGGCGGGTTATGGTCCATGGGGTTGCAAAGAGTTGGACAGGACTGAAGTGACTAAGCACCTCTGCATTGGAAACAGGATTCTTAACTACTGGACTACCAGGGAAGTCCCTGGCCATTTTTTTAAGTCCCATTTCTATGAGACTTCTGTGTGCACAGTTAAATTTTTAAAAAAATTTCTTCTGTCAATCTATATATTGTTAACTTTAGTAATAGTGCACCCACAAGAACTCAAAAGGGGTAAAGGGAGACTGTTCTCCTCCCTGAAACCCCTAATTTACCCCTGGGGAAACCATAGCTCAGAGAAGTTGCTAGCTTGCCCTGGATCACACAGAACCAAGACACAAGACTCTGGGTCTCCTGACTTCTGAAGATGTGTCCAGCCTGCAACTTGACTCTTCCTGTATCTCCTGCTGCTGCTGCTGCTGCTGCTAAGTCGCTTCAGTTGTGTCCGATTCTGTGCGACCCCACAGACGGCAGCCCATTGGGCTCCACACCATCCCTGGGATTCTCCAGGCAAGAACACTGGAGTGGGTTGCCATTTCCTTCTCCAATGCATGAAAGTGAAAAGTGAAAGTGAAGTCGCTCAGTGGTGTGTGACTCAGCGACCCCATGGACTGCAGCCTACCAGGCTCCTCCGTCCATGGGAGTTTCCAGGCCAGAGTACTGGAGTGGGATGCCATTGCTTTCTCCATCTGTATCCCCTACACCACGTGAAAGAGTCAGGGAGATGGGTGATAAAAACCCACCGCTGGCAGAAGGAAAGCAGTGATCTGAATACCTAAGGGAAATCCTGAACAGTGGAGAGAAGAAAGCAAACATTAAAACACCCATGGATAGGAAAAAAAATAGGGGAAAAAAAAAAGCCATTTGGAAGCGCTCATTGAGTTGCTGCAGTGGATAATTTAATAAGCCGTCTGTTCAGATCTGTATTGCTTCCCTGATCTCAGCAGGGTGCCGTATGGAAGCTCCTACGCAGTAATTACAAAGAATGATCCTTCCCCCTGTCTGGGATCTTAGGCTGTGATCTGGGGAGCTGGAGCTGTTAAGCTGTTTTTCTTGGGAGGCAGAATTTGGAGGAGTGTGTGTGAGCCCTTGTGTGTTTGTATGTGTGTTGCAGCAGTAAGGGATTGATTCTGGGATTGGTCCTGAAACTCTCTTTGTAGCAACCCTTTTTCTGCTGCTTCCTGGGGCCTGGTGCCAGGGTAACCTGCCAGGCTTGTACCTGATCAATTCTTTCCAGCCTGCGGCCTCAGGATTCAGCTCCCTGCTATGCCTCAGTAAACGTATCAAATGAATCCTTCCTGAGCGGATGTGGCTCCCACTCAGTTAAGCACATTCATTCATTCAACAGGTAATTATTGAAAACCTGTAAGTACCAGGCCCTGTTCGAAGAGCATCCCTGCTCTTGTGGAATGTGTTTCAGTAGAGAAGATTGGTGGAAATCAAGAAAACATATATGAATTTCAGAGACTGTTGAGCATAGTATGAGGGCGTGTGTTTGGTTTGGGTGACAGGGAATGAGTTCTGAGGAGGTGACATTTGAGCTGAGACCTGAGTGATGAAGGGGAGTCAGGGTGAGCGGGGTGTGCAGACAGGGGGAACTGTGGCTGCAAAGTTTCTGAGGTGGGAAACTGGTTTGTGCTGAAGGAACTGGAGAAGGTCACAGGGGACCATGGTAAAGGTGAGACTAACAGAAGCTAAAATAATTCAGGACCCTAAAGGCCAGGGCGACCAGCTAGATAACATGATCTGATTTCTGTTTTGCTGTGACATCCAGTCTTTGGGTATTAGAGTTGGAGGGTACCTTAAAGCTCAGAGTTGACTTTTCCAAGGTTACGGGGCTGGTAAGTGATGGATGATTTAAACAGTCTCCTTTGTGCTTGAGATTTTCAGGCCCTCTGGAGGCAGAAGCTGAGTGTGTTGGGAAGACTGGGGAGGTCTTCTTTTCTTTTATTGAGACATAATTGACATACAACATTGTGTGAGTTTAAGGTGTTGATTATACTGATCAGATGGCTCAGATGTTAAAGAATCTGCCTACCAAGCAGGAGGTGCAGGTTCAATCCCTGGGTCAGGAAGATCCCCAGGAAGAGGAAATGGCAACCCACTCCAGTATTCTTGCCTGGGGAATCCCCTGGACAGAGGCGCCTGGCACGACAGAGTCAGACACGACTGAGCGACTAAACAACAACAACAACGTATTGATTTGAAAGCTTTTAATACTGCAACGTAATTACCACTGTACCTTGAGCTAACACTCCTATCATATCATATAGTTATCATTTATTTTTTTGTGGTGAGAACATTTAAGATCTAGTTTCTTAGCAGTTTTGAAGTATGTGACATCGTTAACTATAGTCATGACTATAATTATAACTATAGTTATAACTATAATCACTGCTGCTGCTGCCGCTAAGCTGTTTCAGTTGTGTCCAACTCTGTGCGACCCCACAGACGGCAGCCCACCAGGCTCCCCCATCCCTGGGATTCTCCAGGCAAGAACGCTGGAGTGGGTTGCCGTTTCCTTCTCCAGTGCGTGAAAGTGAAAACTGAAGTGAAGTCGCTTAGTCGTGTCTGACTCTTAGCGACCCCATGGACTGCAGCCCACCAGGCTCCTCCATCCTTGGGATTTTCCAGGCAAGAGTACTACTATAGTACATTAGTTTGCCAGAACTTATTCATTTTCTAACTGCAGATTTCCCTTTGACCAGTGTCTTCTCAGTTATCCTACCTTCCAGTCCCTGGTGATCATCACTGTACTCTTTGTTTCTTGGAGTTTGGCTTTTTTAGATTCTACATACACATGAAATCATATAGTATTTGTCTTTCTCTATCTGATTTATTTCACTTGGCAAAATTTGCTCAAGCTCCATCCATACTGTTGCAAATGACAGTATTTCTTTCCTTTTTATGGCTGAATAATAATCCATTGTGTGTGTGTGTATCATATATATATGATATACATATATCACCTTTGTCTATTTATCTGTTGATGGACACTTAGGGTTTTTCTATATCTTGACTATTATGAATAATACTGCAATAACCATGTTTAAAGCAAACATCTTTTTGATATCCTGTTTTCATTTCCTTTGGATATATACCCAGAGATTGAGATGGTTAGATTATATGGTAGTTCTATTTTAATTTGTTTTGAGAGACATCCATATTATTTTCCTTAGTGCCTGTGACATTTTACATTCTACCAACAATGCACAAAGCTTCTGATTTTTCCACATTCTCACCCTTATTTGTTATCTTTTTTTTCTTGGTAATAGTCATCCTCACAGGTGAGAGGTGATATCTCATTGCAGTTTTGGTTTGCTTTTCCCTGATGATTAGTGATATTGAGGCTTTATTCTGTTTATATGGTGTTATTTTAGTTATATTAGTTGACTTTCAGATGTTAAACTAATCTTGTATTTCCTGGGATAAAACTCACTTGGTTATGGTGAATAGTACTTTTTATATGTTGTTAGATTCAGTTTGCAAGTATTTTATTGAGGATCTTAATGTATCTGTTCACAAGGGATATTGATCATGATTTTCTTGTGATGTCTGACTGGTTGGACTTTAGAGACCTCATAGAACAAGTTGGAAAGTGTCCTCTACTGTTTTTGTGTAGAGATTGTATAGATTGATATTAATTCTTTATATATTTTTAAGAGTTTACTAGTCAAGTCATCTGGATCTGGGCTTTGTTGCTAAATTAGTTTAAGAATTACTAATGCGATCTATTTGTTATAAGTCTATTCTGATTATCAAATTTTTAAACCAGTTTCAATAATTTATGACTTTCTAGGTATTTGAACATTTTATTTAAGTTATCTAACTCATTGGAATATAGTTTTCATAGTTTTCCCTTATTATCCTCATTATTTCTGTAAGGTCAGTAATTATTTTCTTTTGTTGCTAATTTAAGTAATATGAGTCTTTTCCCCCTTTTGGGGAAAAGCTTTTGGTTACATTGTCTTTTCTCCATTGTTTTCTAATCTATATTTCAGTTGTTTCAGCTCTAAACTTTGTTGTTTCCTGCCTTCTGCTTGCTTTGGGGTTGGTTTGCTTATCTTTTTCTAGTTTCTTAAAGTGGAAAATGAGTGTATTAATTTGGGATCTTTATTATTTTTTAATATAGGCATTTATAGATATAAATTTGCTTCTAAACATTCCTTTTTCTGCATCCTGTAAATCTTGCTATGTTGCATTTTTAATGGAGCCTCCCATGCAGTTGACTCTCTTTGTTGTCCACAAAGCTGCTGGCCACCAGGACTCTGACTGGGGAGGGACAAGGATGGGAATAGCCCCAAGTTGAAATACCACAGGCTCCACTCTTTTGCTGATGTTCAGTAGTCTCTCTCTTGGATAGTTGATTTTAAGCTTCCCTGGTGGCTCAGATGGTGAAGAGTCTGCCTGCAATGAGGGAGACCTGGGTTCATTCATTGGGTCAGGAAGATCCCATGGAGAAGGAAATGGCAATCCACTCCAGTATTCTTGCCTGGAGAATACCATGGATGGATGAGCCTGGCAGGCTACTGTCCATGGGGTCACAAAGAGTCAGACATGACTGAGCAGCTTCACTTTTGTGGCTTGGTTAGTTGTCAGAATCTAAAGTGATTGATTTTCATTGTTTTGCTCATATTTTCATTGTTTTCGAAGAAATTAGAGTTCACTGTGATCCTTGCTCCTCTATTCTGGCCTTTGATGACTTTTAACTGCTCTGACAACCCTTTGTGGTGGGTACTATCATGATGTGCTCTTGGTAGATAAGGAAACTGAGACTCAGAAAGATTGAGTAACTTCCTAATGAAGCTGAATCGGGCCTCTGTACCCCATAGTGATTTAATTCCTAGAGACAGAGTTTTGGATGAAATAGAAAAGATTTATTGCTTTGCCACGCAAAGGAGGCCAAAGTGGGCTAAAACCCTTAAAACGGTGTCCTAAACTGGAACGGGTAGTGAGGGTTATAGTAAGAGGGTTATAATAATTGTTCAGAGAGGAGCATACGATCAGCCCGTGGACATTCTTCTGATTGGCTGGTGGTGAAGGTCTTCGTGCTTGTGGGCAGCATACACTTAACTTCTTCCATGTGGTGGGGGCTTCAGTCTCTGCAAAACAGCTCAAAGATATTGTTATGTATATCCCTGAGCGGTATCCAGGACCCTCCCCCAAGGCAGCACTATTGTTTCTTCACTGCTCCTCCCTTATTTCTGCTCCCCTCCCTTCCCTAATTAGCAACTGTTTGAACCTGCCCTTTGGAACTCAGGGAAGGTCTTAAAGCCTATTTCCTACAAACGGAAACAAAGGACACGGAAAGGCTTTTGTGCCCAGGAGCCCCACAGGATCTGATATCACTAAGGCCATATAGCTAGTAAATGGTGAAGCCAGAATTTCGACTATGTGACTAACCTCTTAGAACTTTCTGTCCATCCATTCCCTTTGCCAGAGATGTCTTCCTTGGATAACTTCTTTGCCTCCTTCAAGTCTCCTTTCAAGTCTTACTACTTCTTGCACACTAGCCTGCCTCCTCCCTCTGCTGCATTTGTGCCCAATTTCCACTTGGTCTCCTCTGCTACTTTCCCCCAGCAACATAGCATTTAGAAATATACTGTATCTGTACTGTGTTTATTGTCTTTCCCCTCTTGCTAGAGGGTCACTTCCGTGGAGGCAGCCAGCCTTGTCTATTGATTTTCCTTGACAGAGTCTAAGGTGGCCCAGCATATATGAGGCTTTCAGTAAATGTTTTTGGATCTAAGTTAGCAGCAGGGTTTTGTTGGGGGGAGTGTGTAATTTCCTCGGTTCTGTCTTGCCACAGCAAAGATTTGAAGTGGTGGACCAGTGTTACAGCTCGGTTACAGCTCAGTTTTATTAAGCAAAGGATAGTACACCCTTGAGGTGTGAGGGCAGGCCAGCCCTAAAGGAGAGGTCTCAATCCGTCTTGGCTTCTTCCTTTTATACAAATTTTCTCCTCCCCACCATTGAGCCTGCCCCACATAGCCCTTCTTGGGCTAGCCAAGAAGGGGGCATGTTTGTTTCACCTGAAATTCTCACTCCACTCCAAGGATTCAGTCCGAGGATTTTCCTTTGTTTCATTTTGCGGGCTTTTCCCTTTCTTTGTCTTTCAGCCTCTGCCATTTTGGACTCCTTTATCCTATTCTAACTACCTAACATTCTCTCCTCAAGAGATGGGAGACCCAATTTTTTGGGAGTAGGGGCGTTGAGGTCTCTCTGGCTGCTTCCTGCTGACCTGGGATGACAAAGGGCATTGGGCCTACCCCTCTTGCTATTCTCAAGCCTCAGAGTCCTTACAGTGGTGTCTGTCTAAGGGTGAACGATATTTTCCATGGTCGGGTGTAGTTTTATATATCCTTGTTGAACTGGCACTGCATGTTGTAGCTTGTTGACTTGAGCAGAGACAAACCAGGTTAGACAATTGATAATATATGGAGCAATCTTAAGCAGCATAATATAGTGATAATCAGGGATTAGTTGGGGTATTAGTTAGCCAACTCCAAATTCCCTTCCGCCAGTAGAAGGATCCCCCAAAGAGAGATTGTAGCCACCCTGAGAACTTTCCAGCTTGTTCTTTGAGATCCTGTAGGATCTGAATGTTTTTCTTGAGGACAGTGAGACTTTCTTTAACTTAGCTGGAGGTATTTACGCAGAAACAATATGTCTCATTCAAAATGTCTCAAGTCCCTCCTTGTTCAGGGATCAGGAGATCTGTCTCTTGTCTCTTTTGGAGTACAGCCCTTGCCAAGCTGTGTTGGCTCTTTGGAGCTGTTCTGAGAAATCTTATCTGCAGAAACTAGATTTTGGCAGTGTTCATTAGAATGGGACTCATTAGTAGTCCTGAATAGGTATCTGAGATCTCCCAGGGGCTCACAGGTGTATTGAGTGTCCTCTTCTGTTTTTTTCCACGGCTTGACTCATGAGTAGTGAATCCAGAAGTCATGTCCTGGTACCTTGACTGCTGTCGGGGTAGAAAGTATTACAGGGTAGGGACCCTTCCATGTGGGCTGGAGTTGAGCCTTTGGGGACCCATCTTTCCAGACTTTAATTAGGACTTAAGTCCCTGGAGCATATAGTGGTGGCTCTTTAGAATCTTTTGGGTCCTGGTTGCCACCCCACAGCGTATATCCTGTTGGAATTGCCCAATGGCCATGGTATAAGACCAGAGAGTCTGAACTGCTGCATCTAGGAAGAGGTCATTGACATAAACAAAAGGTCTCCCTTATAGCATCTCATAAGAACTAAGACCAACCTGTTCCTTAGGGGCAATACAGGTGTGGAGGAGAGTTATTGGTAATGCTTCCTTCTATCCCAGGGAGGACTCCTGGGTTATCTTTTTTATCACTGATTTTAAGAATTCGTTGGCTCTTTCTACTCTTCCTGAAGACTGAGGCTTCCAGGCACAATGAAGGTAATAAATAATGCCCAGTGCTTTAAAGACCCCTTGGGTGACCTTAGAAGTAAATGATGTCCCATTGTCACTTTGTAATGACCTGGGCAGACCAAATCTCAGAATGATTTCATGGAGCAGTTTTTTTTTTTTTTTTTTTACCACCTCCTCAATCTTCTCAGTCCAGGTGGGAAAGCCTTTAATCCATCCTGTGAATGTATCTATCATGACTAGTAGGTATTTATACCCTTGAGGAACTGGCATCTGCATGAAATCCATCTTCCAGTCCTCTCCTGGGTAGGTCCCACACCACTGGACAGGCTGGGCCAGCTGGGGTCTTTGAGCTCCTTGGGGGTTAATTGACAAGTGGAACAAGAGGAGACCACTTGCCTTATAGTTGTTTGGAGGCCTGTTCCTCTGAAGGACCTTTCTAGTAATCTTTTGGAGGGCCTTCTCCTCTAAATAAGTGGTGACATGTAAGGAGTTAACCAGCTTCCATTGGAGGTTCCCAAGCAGAAAATAAGTCCCTCCTTTTGGAACCACTCCATATGATCTTCTTGAAAGCTCTAACTCTTAGCTTTAAGAGTCTCACCTTCAGTATATGAAGGAGTTTAAGGCAAATTAGTCTGTGGAAGTAAGGTGGCAGCCCCTATTAGGTCATTGTTCTGTAATGCTGCTCTCCTAGCTGCCTGATTGGGTCCCTTGTGTCACTTCCGTGCTCCCTTTATGGTGTCCTTTACAGGGGGAGACTGAAGCCTCAGCGGAGAGATGGACTACCTCCAAGAGCCTAAGGATTTGATCAGCGTATTTGACTGGGGACCCTCAGGTGGTCAAGTGGCCTCTTTCTTTCCAAATAGCAGCATGTGCGTGTAGCACCAGAAAGGCATACTTGGAGTTAGTGTAAATGGCTACTCTTTTTCCTTTCCCCATCTCTAAAGCTTGAGTTAGGGCTATGAGCTCAGCCAATTGAGCTGAAGCAGCTGGTGTCAAAGGTTTAGCCTCTATGGTCTCAAAATTGGAGACTACTGCATATCTGGCTCTTCCTTTTCCATCCAAGACAAAGCTTCTTCCATCAGTGTACCACATTTCCTGAGGATTGGTCAGAGGATCTTCTGACAATCCCTCTCAGGGTTTTGTCCAATGGTCCAAAGTTTCTAGGCAAGAGTGAAAGGGGAGAGAGCCCTTGGGGGTAGGTAGGAGAGTAGCTGGGTTAAGAACCTCACAAGGGGATTTAGTCAGGCCTGGATGTTCCATCAGTACTACTTGATATCTGAGCATCCTTTGATCAGAGATCCATAAATGGCCTCTCCCATTCAGGAGTTGTTTCACTTGGTGGCTGGTAAAAATAGTTACTTTGCCCCCAAAAGAGAGTCTTGAAGCATCTTCTATCAGGACTGCAATAGCTGCAGGATTTCAAAGGCAAGGAGGCCACCTCAGGCAGTTGGGTAGAGCCTCTTGGATAGGTAAGCTACAGGCTGGGGCTCAGGTCCCAACCTTTGAGTTAACACTCCCAAGGCTATTCCTTCCTTTTTTTGGACATAAAGTTGGAATTGTTTTTCTGGGTCTAGCAATCTCAAGGCAGGTGCTTGAGTTAAGGCTTGTTTTAGCATAGCCTCTGCCTTCTTTTGGGCTTCCCTGGTGGCTCAGATGGTAAAGAGTCTGCCTGCAGTGAGGGAGACCTGGGTTCGATCCCTGGATTGGGAGGATCTCCTGGAGAAGGAAATGGCAACCCACTCCAGTATTTTTGTCTGGAAAATCCCGTGAACGGAGGAGCCTGGTCAGCTATAGTTCATGGGTTTGCAAAAAGTTGGACACAACTGAGCGACTTTACTTTCTTTCTGCCTTCTTTTGGGGAGTTCCCCACATCAGTCAGATTGAATCTTCTCATCCCTTCAAGCTTTCATATAAGGGCTGAGCAATTAGACCATAGTTGGGTATCCAGATTCTACAATACCCAGTTAGCTCCAGGAAAGCTTGCAATGTTTTCAAGTTGTGGGGAAGGGCACCTGGAGGATTCCTTGTACTGGATCAGAGGACAGCCTCCTGATCTGTGTGTTATCTGAACTACCAGGTAAATGACCTTTGTCTCAACCACCTGTGCCTTAGCCTCTCTCAAAAAGTTTAGAACCTGAATTGCATGTTGTTGGGCATTTTTCTCATCTAGAGAGCAGATTAGTAGGTCATCTACATATAGTAATATTTTTCCAGGCTAGGAGCCTGCCCAAACAGGTGGGGGCTATCTCTGGACCCCTGAGGTAATACTGTCCAAATCATCTGTTGGTGTTTTTCTCCTGGAGCCTCCCATTTGAAGGCAAAAGGATATTGGGATTCTTTAGCCAGTGATATGCAAAAGAATGCATCTTTGAGATCCAGGACTATAAACCACTTGGCACTGGATGGGATTCCTCTCAAGATTACGTAGGGATTGGGTACTGTGGGATGGAGGGGGACTACAACTTCATTTATGATCTGGAGATCTTGAACCATTCTTCAGGTCTCATCCTTTTTCTTTACAGGGAGGATTGGGGTGTTAACACGGTGAATGGGTGGGGACCAATAGCCCACAGGCAAGGAATTTATTTATTAGAGGCTGTAGTCCTTCCCAAACTTCTCGTCTGAGGGAGTATTTTTTCTGGTTTGGAAACCGAGTGGGATCTCAGAGGACAATGATGACTGGTTCAGCTTGGTGGGTTTGTCCAGGAATCCCCTGGTCCCACACCTGGGGCTTAATTTTGTCTTCCCATAGTTTTTGGCCCCTCCCTATTGGAGAGGGTGTAATGGGTTCTTTAGTAGTAACCAGAAGCTGTAGGGCTCTAGGGGCTGAAAAGCTTCCCATCACAAGGGTGGTCCCCAGTTTAGTGAATATATCTCTTCCCAATAACGGAGTAGGACACTCAGGGAACACCAGAAACTGGTGGCAAAATATTTGTCCGTCCCAGCAACAAAGAAGTGCTCCGGTGAATCTTTCTGTAATCGTTTTCCCTGTAGCACCCAGAATGGTACAGGTTTGGGAGGAGAAGGCTCCAAAGTAGGAAGTCAGGACAGAGTAGGTAGCTCCTGTGTCAACCAAGAAATTCTCGGACCTACCTGCCGCATCCATTTGTACCCTTGGCTCCAGCCCCGTGATGGTTATCTGTGACAGGCAGGCTGGCTGGAGCGGGCTGCTTCAGTCCTCTTGAACCATGTGAGGGAAGGCTTGGCACTTGACCTTGAGCCTCTTAAATCCCAAGGGCAGAGTGCCACTCAATGTCCCAATTGATGGCATTTGTAGCAAGCCATTTTAGGAGAATTGTCATGGTTTGGACACTCTTTTGTCCCAATGTCCCACTTGTCTACAGATTAAGTTTTTGCCTCATGCCTTGTCCTTCAAGGGCTTGGAGTTTGCCATAGGGCTTTCCTGAAGGGCAGCCAGCATCTGGGCATGCCTTGTCTTTCCTTTTCTCCCTTTCTTTGGCCTTGGCCTCCCTTCCCTGTTCTCTGTTATAAAAGATATTGGTGGCTGTCGGGAGCATCTGATCTCAAGAGCCAGCAGGGTCCTGCTGCTGTGGCTGTTGTAACCTTATCCTGATGTCTGATGTACACTGGGGCCAGAATCTGTCCTTTAAAATCACCCGTCCCTCGTAAGAATCTAAGTCTAGATTGGTAAACTTTTGGAGGGCTTTTTTTAGCCTTTACAGAAAGGCAGTAGGGCTCTTGATGGACTCCTGAGTTATTGCTGAGACTGGGCACAGTCCCACAACTCATAGGCTTCCTTCTATTTCCACGGATGGACTTCCTTAGGGGTGAATCTTTCTGAAGCTTATCCTACCCAGTACTGTTGCAACCTGAGAGCCAGGCGTCCCTGGGTCAGGGTGCAGATCCTCAGGCAGGCTGAGGCATGACAGTCTCCTGGAAATTGAATCCCCAGGCCGGTTGAAGCAGGTTGGCCTCCCAAGAATTGGGTCCCTGGGTAGGTCGAGGCATGTTGACCTCCTGGGACCACTGGACAGGCAGATACCCAAGCAGGTTGAGGCATGACAACCTTCCCAGGACCAGATCCCTGGGCAAGTCGAGGTAGGTCGATTTCCTGGGACACCAGGCTGGTGGATCCCTAAGCAGGCTGAGATGTGACAACCTCCCAAGGACCAGATCCCTAGGCAGGCCGAGGCAGGTTGACCTCCTGGGACCCCCCGGCTGGAGTTGGGTGTCGCCAAGGTCTCCAGCATGACCAGTGCTGAGTAGGATTAAGGGGTTGTAATCTTAACTCATTGCTGGTTTGTCCACCCCTGATGGGAACAGATACCATGATGTAAAGCAATCCAAGCCTGTTCCCTGAAACTGGGAACCTGGCAAAACAGCCGTAAACCCTATCCTCTTACTGCTGTGAGGGAATGTAAGTCACTGATTCTTTTCCCCTAGTCCTCCATAAGAGTAGTTTAGGGTGTTTCCAGTGGTAAACATTTCATTGTCATAGACCCGCTTTAGGTAATAACAGAAGCAATGACAAAGGAGTGGATTATCTGGTCCTGTTAGGGGCATTAAGAGTATTTTAATAACAAGTTGGGTGGAGCTAAGTCCAGATGTTCTATAAAAGTGGAGTGGAGATTTGATCTGGGGGTATGTTTGTTTGTTAGCACATGTACTTCCAGCCACAAGGGCGAGGACATCCTACCTTAACTGGAGGTCTTCTGGAATCTGAAACTGAGCTGCGTGAGCTTTCTGCTGGGTTTGTTTTTGCTGTCCTGGTTTCCAGTATGCTGGGCTTCTTGTCACTTCCACTGCGCTGGGTTTTCTTTGCATTCAGCTTCCACTGCGGGAACTTTCACTGAGTTGGGCTTCTGCTGTGTTTGGCTTCCACCTCACAGGGGCCGAGCTGAGGTTGTTGCAGCCAGGTTAAAGCTGAATCATGGCACCGAGATGTCAGGGGCATGTGTAATTTCCTCAGTTCTGTCTCACCGCAGCAAAGATTTAAAATGGCAGACTAGTGTTACAGCTTGGTTACAGATCAATTTTATTAAGCAAAGGATAGTACACCCTTGAGGTGTGAGGGTGGTCTGACCCAAAAGGAGAGGCCTCCATCCATCCTGGCTTCTTCCTTTTATATATTTGTCTCCTCCCCCACCTTCAGCCTGCCCTATGCAAATTGGGCTAGTCAAGAAGGGGGCGTGTTTGTTTCACTTGAAGTTCTCACTTCAGTCTGAAGATTTTCTTTTATTCCATTTTCATGGTTTTTCTCCTTTATTTGTCTTTTCGCCACTGCCATTTTGGACTCCTTTTTCCTATTCTAACTACCTAACAGTTTGAACGTGAACTCTACCCTGACTTTCTCTGAAGCTTGGGTTCTGAATACTAAGTCCTGTGACTTCCCTAAAGAATGAGGTTCACCCCAGCCCAGTCACTGTTGGGTTTGCCTCACCCCAGGTGATACAGGGTTTATACCCAAATCCCCCTCGAGGGAGCTGCCCCTGCATCCCTCTCTGACTCCCCATACCTACTGCAGCAGCATTTCCTCAGGGAGTGGATCTGCCAGAGGCAGAGAAGGTGGTGTGTGCGTTCCTGTTCCCAATGCATGCGTATGCACACACAGTGAGTGTAGAAACAGTAGATGTGTGTGCAGAGTCTCTGAGGTGGGAACTGGCTCAGGAGAGCTGAGGATTACGTCATTCTGGGTGGAGCAGACTGAATGGACATGAGCAAGGCAGGGGAGGTGGGGGGCAAGGCACTGCATCCATGAGCTCCGGGGCAGGGGAGCAGTGGGCAGAGCCCCTCTCTTTTGGAGCATGGGTGTGAGCACAGCTGCCCCTCCTCTGCTGCCTTCACCTTCTTGGGTCCCTCCCTCCTCTGTGGCTCTGAAACACTTTCACAGTGACCAAGGAAGTCTCGGATAATGCATAAAGATGACAGACCTAGAAAGCCATTCAAGCACACCCTTCTGTTGCTGGTTTCTTGCTTTGACATGAAAGAATTCAGAAATGAAGTGATAGTAAGAAGTGAATTTATTTAGTGAGAAACACGCTCCATAGAATGTATGGGCCATCTCAGAAGGTGAGAGAGAGCCCCGAAACATGGTATGGTTAGTTTTTATAGGCTAGGTAATTTATAGGCTAATGTGTGGGAGGATCATGACAATTATTTTGGGGCACAGGAGGGGGAGTTCCAGAAAAACGGGCACTTTCTGACCTTTTATGGTTGGCCTCAGAACTGTTATAGGGTTAGTGGGTATATCATTTATCATGCTAACGTGTTATGGTGGACTTATGAGGCTCAAGGTCACTGGAAGTGGGAGATGCTGCCATCTTGGACCTAGTTGGTTCTAAGCAGTTTTTGTCATGTCCTATGGCCCTGTCATTCTCTTAAAGGGTGTGCCTTGCCGCCTTCCCTCCTGTTTCACTTTCACATGACAGAAGAAAACTGAGGCCCTGAGAGGTGGAGTGACTTGTCCAAAATCACAGAGGATGTTGGTGGCAGGTTCCTTCCTCTTAGACCAGAGCTCTATCACGGGGCATCATCCTTTCCTTTCTTTAAAGAATGTTCTTTGTATAGAGTGGGTGGGGCCTCCCCAGTGGTTCAAGCGATAAAGAATTTGCCTGCCACTGCAGGAGATGGGGGTTTGATCCCTGGATCAGAAAGATCCCTCAGAGAAGGAAATAGCAACCCACTCCAGTATTATTGCCTGAAAATCCCATGGACAGAGGAGCCTGGCAGGCTACAGTCCATAGGGTCACAAGAGAGTTGGACATGACTTAGCGATTGAGCATGCACACAGAAGGATACTTCCCACCCATTACACCCATTAACTCTTCATGAATGAGGCAGGCATTGCAATTAACCATTCCTGGCAGATGAGAAGGTGAGACTCAGAGTTGGGGGGTATCTTTCCCAAGGTCACAAAGTCAGCGAGTGGGAATGTCAGGATTCTTACCCAGGTCGTTTCACCTTCCAATCCTATATTAGGCCCCCAGTCCCTCTTTTCCCATCACTGGCTGGCAGACCAATTAGATTGGTGGAGGCTGTTTTGATCCCCAAGAAGTCAGTGGGTGGAGGTGGGGTGCAGGTGGGGAGGGGGAGTGAGTTAGGCTGATCCAGGATGCTCTCCTGGGCCTCCCCTAACCTCAGAGGAAGCGAAGCACCTGTCCATCCAGCTGCTTCTGGTGCCTTGACCACAGCAGCACCTGGGCTCCAGGATCTGAGGGAATTAACCTTGTCTGGTGGGTGTCTTGGCCAGAGTTCCTGCCCCCACTGAGATCAGCTGTCCCACTGCCTGCAAGCCCCCAGCACTGCTGACTCACAGTTGCCTCATTCCCAGTCTCCATCCACACAGTTGCCTGACCTTCCTCACAAGACCCCCTCACTGCAGTTCACGAAGCTCGTACAGTGTTGTAGGCAACCACCACCACTGTCAGCATTCCCACTCGAGAGTTTTCAAAGTGCTTTTCCTCATGAAACCTTTCATATTCTCTTCTGTGGGATTCATATCATTGTTATCCCCATTTTCCAGTGAGGAAGACTGAGCTCTGATGTTAAAGATACATTAAAACACCCAGGACCACAGGGCTGCAAAACTGGCAGGTGGAGTTGAGGCTCACGGTGTGGTCTTTATTCTCCCCTAGACGTACCAGTGTCCACAGTAGCTGTTGTTTTGTGACTGTCTCTGTGTTCCTTAATCCTTTAATTTTTGGAGCTGAGAAAAATGGTGCCCAGAGGGATCAGGGTTGGCTCTGGGTCTCATAGCTGGTGGGCAGACTTGGGTATGTGTGAGCCACACAGTATGTGTGTACTGAATTGTGTGCCCCCCAAATCCACACGTTGAAGTGCGAGCCCACAGTATCTCAGATGTGACCTTATTTGAGACCAAGGTTGCTGCAGATGTAATCAGTTAAATTAAAATGAGGTCATACTGGCTAGGGAGGCCTGTAATCTATTATGACTGATGACCTTCTAAAAAGGGGAGGTTTGGACACAGACATGCACACAGGGTCAACGCTGTGAAATATTAAAAGCAGAAATGGGGATAATGCTCCCAAGACCTGAGGAATGCCAAAGAGTGTCAGCAGACCACCAGAAGCTGGGAGAGAGGCAGCTTAGACTTTCTGTGTTAGGGAAGAACCGATCCTGCGTGTCATGGTCCTCTGAGAATACATTGAAAGAGAATTTCCAGACACAAAGTATTTCAGAAAGGAGCAGAGGTAATGTAGGCTCTGCAAATGCAGTGAGTGGACCAGGAAGAGCAGATGCTTTTTGTGGGCTAGTAGCCAGTTTTTATAGCTTTAAGACAAAGAAAATTCCTGCTGGAAGGGTGGCATTAGGTGATTGGTTAGGACACTGTAGGGTGAGTACCTGGGTGGGCATTTTTGCCTAATAGGGGTTAGGGAGCTGGCCCATAAGAAAGAAGGGGTTGGGGGGGGGGTTTGGCAGCAGTTAGAGTGGGGTTCTGTAGGTTCTGGAGGTGACTTTGGTTCTGGGCTCCATGTCTGTGGCTTTGGTAGAAGGCCTCACACCTGTGACTTTGGCATAGTGCTCCATGTTGCCAACACCTTTATTTCAGACTTCTAGCTTCTTCTAGTTTCCAGAACTATAGACAACGAATTTCTGTTGTTTAAGCCACCCAGAAGCCTAGGAAATCAGTATGCGAGGCCATATTCTCAATGACTCCAGAGCACTGGCTCTCCTGTTTCCCAGAATCTTAAGTTTTATAGTTCAGAGGATTTTACTTCTAAGTTCCAAACGAAAGGAATGACAACAGTCCCCTGAGTGCCACCGTGACAGCCGAAAGGTGAGGGAGGATAAGTGTTAGTTCAGCCAGGGGTGCTGGTAGCTGTGCTGTGGAAGCGAAATGCAACCATGTAGTCTCGGTCCGTGTGATGCCTGCTGCCGTGTAGGCAGGCAGCTCTTCTCTCCCTTGCTCCAGAGAGGCTGGGTTTTGGAATGTTGGTTACATGCAGCATCTGATGATTGAGGGGCCCAGGAAGGCCGCAGATGGACTGCCACTCATCCTGCTGTGTGACCTTAGGAAAGTGTCCTGCCCTCTCTGGGCCTCAGTGAAAAACTTTGAGTAGGTGATGTTTAAGGGCCCTGAGAAACTCTGTCTCTGATCTAAAGTGGAAACAAAGAAAATCTTGTTATTTGCAGAAATCAAAGAACTCAGGAGCATTCCTTTGCAGTTTGGTTTCATGTATATTGATGAACGAGGCTGGATGTCCTGTTATTCAGCATGCCAACCACCAACTCTTTCTTCTCTTGACTTGCAGAGATCCCATTTCAGGATAATTATGATAGTGGTCATGATGACAATGAATGAACACTATGTACTTGTAGGGGAAAAAGAACTTAAAGTATACATTTGGGGCTCACTCCCAAGAGTCTTGCCTGGGTCTTTTAAATGGACTTTTGCTGACTCATGAGATCATGGGCACGTCCCTGTTCCTCTCTGCTTTCCCCATCTGTGAAGCAAGAGTGTTGGCCTGGGTCTGTCGTTTTCAAACTTTGGTCCGTGGACCACAGCATCAGCGTCATCTGGGAGCTTACTCTCCATGCAACTTCTCAGACCCCATCCCTGACCTACTAATCAGAAACTCTGAGTAGGGGACCCTGGCAGTCTGTTTTTATGAGTCCTCTGTACGAGTTTTTGGCACCCTAAAGTCTGAAAACCACTGGACTAGACAGCCCCTTTGGTCTCCTGGCCCTGACTACCTTAGTTTGCATGTAAGTCCTCTGATGAGAGGGGCCTTCTGTGGGATTCTCAGAGAGAAGGGTGAGAAGTGGAGAAGGGCCCTTCCTTGACTTCCCCTCCTTCTGAAAGTTTTAACGTCTCCTTTCCACCCCTCCTTTCTCTGTTGTCCTCTGATGACAGGAGCTTATTAAGATGGGGGATTTTCCACAGGCCTATTTCAGAGGTCCTAGGGAGGAGTTTTAATTGCCAGACTTCACACCAAGGGTGTTAACATTTATTAAAGTCAGCTCCTCTGATTGCCTTTTAACAAGGCGGCGACTGTGTATAGGAGATAACGCTGGGCACAGCCTGGTGGGGCCTCAGTGGAGGCTTAAAATAATCAGGTCCAGGGAAAATAGGATGGAAGCCTGGTGCAACGGTGACAAGCCTTGGCTCTCTGCCCAGCTGGAGGTGGAGGGGTTTGGGCTGCTATGGGAGCAAGGTGGGCGTGGGGCAGGGGAGCGGGGCGATGGAGAGGCCAGTGCTAGTCTATCCTTCTGGGAACAGAACTGTGCCAGGGCTGTGGTGCAGAGAGCCAAGGCTCTGAATTTGGGCTCCAGCCTCTTTGCTGGTTGAGATTTGATACTTTTGAGAGGAGGAGGGATGGGAGCATCCCTCTTGGGTAGTGGAGAATGGGAAACACAGCCAAGGCCCTGGATCTAATCTGGATTTGCACAACCGCCTAGAGCTTTGGTTCTAGGCCATTCCTCTCGGGCCTGCTGTTGGCTTGCATGGCATAGCAGTGATTCAAACCACATTCAATGGGTTCTAGGGGCCCAGCTTCCCTGTCCCTGGGTTGAGGACTAGTGGAACTGAGGAAGAGACCTTGATGCTAGGAAAGATTGAAGGTGAAAGGAGAAGAGGGCAGCAGAAGATGAGTTGGTTAGATAGCATCACCGACTCAGTAGACATGAATTTGAGCAAACTCAAATTTGTTTTGAATTCAAACTCACATTTGATAGTGAAGGACAGGGAAGCCTGGTGTGCTGCAGTCCGTGAGGTCACAGAAGTGGATGTGACTTAGCAACTGAACAACAAGAGCTGAGGGGTTCTCACTTCTCTAGGTGTTTTGAGGGGCTGAACAGTCTGTTCCTTCCTTCCTTTCTCCTGGAGGGGCTCTGATTTCATCCAGTTTATGCCAGGAAGTTGGAAAAGACACTCTCACAGAGTGAAAAGAAAAACAACATTGCTGCAGCCCTCTCCTGCTGGCAGCTGTTGCTCTGAACTGAGTCCCACCTGCTCTTTCTCAGGGCTCCCCTTTTGGCAGGTGGGTCCAGCCCACAAGCGTCCCTTCTCTCTTGGCCCCATCCCAGCATCCCGTCTGTCACCACCTGCTGCTGCTTCTCTTTCCCAGAGCCTGCAGAATCTGTTCTCCTTGTTTCCTCCTGTCCATTTTCATCACAGCTAAGGTCTGGACCCACAATGGAGGCTCTGAAGTGGTAGGTCTGTCTCCTGTCCTGTCCTCTCAAATCCTCCCTCCTCCAGCCAGAGTGATGTTGCTTCACGTTCTTCCCTTCAGTGCCTTTCTCTTGCCCGCCAAGTTGAAGCCTCCATGATTCCAGGGTCTGGGACCCTTCACCAGCANCCCCCTTTTGGCAGGTGGGTCCAGCCCACAAGCGTCCCTTCTCTCTTGGCCCCATCCCAGCATCCCGTCTGTCACCACCTGCTGCTGCTTCTCTTTCCCAGAGCCTGCAGAATCTGTTCTCCTTGTTTCCTCCTGTCCATTTTCATCACAGCTAAGGTCTGGACCCACAATGGAGGCTCTGAAGTGGTAGGTCTGTCTCCTGTCCTGTCCTCTCAAATCCTCCCTCCTCCAGCCAGAGTGATGTTGCTTCACGTTCTTCCCTTCAGTGCCTTTCTCTTGCCCGCCAAGTTGAAGCCTCCATGATTCCAGGGTCTGGGACCCTTCACCAGCAACATTCCACAGCCTTACCATTTGCTGCTCGTCCCCTCTGCTCTGTCAGATCAAACACCTCTGGTTCCGTCAGGACCTTTCAGAGTCAGCTCACGTGTCACTTCCTCTTGGGAGTCTTCCCTGCCTCCCTGGGCAGAGTGTATAATTCCCTGGTCTGAGTGTGACTCTAGTAAACCTTCTATCCCTCAAGATTGCATTTGTTTGCATAACTGACTTCCCCAGAAGTCTGTGAATTCCTCACAGCTACAGAAAGCATAGACAATTCAACATTGTATCCATGATGTATGGCGGGTACTTCATCAGGACTCTTGAATTCTGTACAGTCGCTCAAAAAATCTTTTTCGTCCACTCCCCACTGTTGTTTTCAAAGTGCCCTGAGGCTGGCATGCTGCCGTGTTGGTAAATGTTAGGAGCAGCTGGTGGGCCCTGAAGGGCTGAATTTTGTTTGGCTTTTCTCCTTAATTGCTGTGTGATCTTGGATTGGTCCCTTGACTTCTCTGGACTTCAGTTACTCTGTCAGTGCATTTGATAACTTGATGTCTTTGGCTTACAAGGATTGAACCCCAGTGGCAATTTCTCCATGTATCTCCCCGCTACGAATTGTTATTTATCCAGCTGTTGAACATATAACAGGCACTGTGCACAGGCTAAACTTTTTATTTACTTAGGCTTATCTAATTCTCCAAATAACCCAAGGAAGTAGATGTAGTTACCCTCATTTCCTGGGGGCTCAGAAACATGTGACTTACGTGAGGTCACACTGGTTGAGTCAGATTCTAGCCCCTTTTTGGGGGGAGATGAAGAAGAGAAGGATGTGACTACAAGGACAATATGTTCAAGGGAGAGCTGATCATGCAACTCACCACCCACTCACCACGTGGGCACAGGGGCCCTGGCTCCCCTCATACACTCTCTCCTTCCACTGTGTTCTGGCCCCACGCATCCTCTTGCTGTTTCATCTACATGCCACGCTTGTTGCTTCCTCAGGACTTGACAGTTGCTGTTACCTCTACGTGAATGCTTTTCCCGCTACTCTTTATGGCTACTCCCTCATGACCCAGCTCAACTGTTGCCTCCTAGAAAAGGCCTTTCCTGATAGGCCCATTTAAATTATTTCCCTCCTCAAGCCCCACCCACGACTCGTTGTTCTGCTACTTTCCTAGCACTCTGCATACTTTGTACTTATTCTCTTCGCCTTTTTAAAAAGTGTCCTGGATTCCCTCCTCCATCAAATGTAGGAACACTGAGGGCTGGGGCTTTACATGTCTTCCTCATAGCAGTATCCTCACCCAGTGCCTGACAAATGATGATGATAAATACTTGGGTGAATCACAAAATGACTGAAGGAGAACCAGCCCTCCTTGACTTGCTCTCTTCCTCTCTGGCCAACACTCACACTCATTGAATAACCTTTGCCAGTTTCCTGGACCTCTTTGGGCCTCAGTGTTTCCACCAGGATGATGAGGGATTTGGAAGAGAGCAGGGATTAGCAATTGCTCTTAAAGAGTCAGAGAGTAATTGTTTTAGGCTTGTGGGCCATGTGGTCTCTGTTGCAACTTTTCACCTCTGCCATTCTCATGCACAGCAGCCCTAGACAGCTTGTAAACCAAAGGACATGGTTGTATTCTAATAAAACTTTTTGCAAGACCAAGAGGCCAGATTGTGGGTCATAGTTTTCCAACACCTGGACTAGCAGGCCACTGAAGACCTTCAGACCTTGGATATTTTAAAATCTTTGCTGGTCGTCTTCCAAGGAGCCCTGTTCGGCTAGGTTTCTTGGCCTCTGATGTCAAAAATCCCCATTCTGGTAGCATGTATGTTTGGGACCCTCAAAGAGATGCTAATGTGGGAAGGAATAATAGACCTGTGAGCACTGTATGGCCTGCCAACAGGTTACAATGTTTGAAGGCTTTCCTGAGATGGTTACAAACATTCCTCTGAAAATAGAGAAGATTGTGAAATTTGGGGACCGCCTTTGGAGAGTATCTGGAGGATGCCTTTCCCAGGCTCTCTTCCTTCCTTTCCTGAAGACATATTTTATCTTCTCCACCCTTACTGGGCCCCTGGACATTCAGTGCGTCTAACACCCCATCTCCCCTTAGGGGCACTGGTTTCCTACCCACAAGTGCGTCTTCTTTCTCCACTGCATTAAAAATCTCCTCGACAGAGAAGTTGATTTCTTCCTTTTCCTGACATAATATCTCGTATTATTTTGGGCACACAGAAGTGCTGAATAAACATTCAAATTTACATCCTAGACCCTTTGCCCTCCCTTCCCATCATGCATCATTCAAGAGGCTTGTCCTGCTGTTATGATGGATCTCAGTGGCTTTTCTGTTGTTGGATTCTGTTTTCTGTGTCGTCTGGAATCTGGGTTATCAGATACACATCGGTGTCATTTATAGTCAGGCTGTGTGGCTGCAATGGTCAGATGGATATCCTGTGATACTGCAGGAGTCAGAGAGGCAGGCTGTTGTGTGGGAGGGAGTTGAAGCCCTGGCTGGAAATGGAAATGAAATGTGGAATGAAAACACCCTGGATTTAAGTAAGATACAGCTCTGCCACTAACTCGCTGAGGAAATTTAAACAAGCCACTTAACAAACCACTTAAGCAATCCAAAGCCTTGGTTTCTTAGTCTAAATGGGAGGGTAAAACTCTGGGTTTGTGTGTGTGTGTGTTTGTGAAAATGGAAGTGAAATGATTTAGGTGAAGGCATTGGTAAAGAGGAAAGGACCATACTGACATAATAAAAATTAATAGATGGGAAAACAGTGGAAACAGTGTCAGACTTTATATTTTGGGGCTCCAAAATCACTGCAGATGGTGACTGCAGCCATGAAATTAGAAGACGCTTACTCCTTGGAAGAAAAGTTAAGACCAACCTAGATAGTATATTCAAAAGCAGAGACATTACTTTGCCGACTAAGGTCGGTCTAGTCAGGGCTATGGTTTTTCCTGTGGTCATGTATGGATGTGAGAGTTGGACTGTGAAGAAGGCTGAGC
>SJYV01042098.1:371558-383838 GCA_006410875.1 Neotragus pygmaeus
TCATGGCATCTGGTCCCATCACCTCATGGGAAATAAATGGAGAAACAGTGTCAGACTTTAATTTGGGGGCTCCAAAATCACTGCAGATGGTGATTGTAGCCATGAACTTAAAAGATGCTTACTCCTTGGAAGGAAAGTTATGACCAACCTAGATAGCATATTGAAAAGCAAAGACATTACTTTGCCAACAAAGGTCAATCTAGTCAAGGCTATGGTTTTTCCAGTGGTCGTGTATGGATGTGAGAGTTGGACTGTTAAGAAAGCTGAGTGCTGATGAATTGATGCTTTTGAACTGTGGTGTTGGACAAGACTCTTGAGAGTCCCTTGGACTGCAGGGAGATCCAATCAGTCCATCCTAAAGGAGATCAGCCCTGGGTATTCTTTGGAAGTAATGATGCTAAAATGGAAGCTGATGCTAATACTGAAACTCCAGTACTTTGGTCACCTGATGTGAAGAGCTGACTCATTGGAAAAGACTCTGATGCTGGGAGGGATTGGGGGCAGGAGAAGAAGGGGACGACAGAGGATGAGATGGCCTGATGGCATCACTGACTCGATGGACGCAAGTCTGAGTGAACTCCAGGAGTTGGTGATGGACAGGGAGGCCTGGCGTGCTGTGATTCATGGGGTCGAAAAGAGTCTGACACGACTGAGTGATGGAACTAACTGAGAAGGTAAAAGAATACACACACACACACACACACATATAAATGTGCATATAAACTGAATTGTCATGGTGTACAACTGAAATTAACATGGTATTGTAAATCACCTATACTTCAATTAAAAACAAAACAAATAAAAAACAAGCCACTATCCTCTCTCACCTCCTAACTGGCCACCCTGTTTCCACCCTTGCCCACCGAGTCTGCTGTCCAAATGGCATCTAAAGTGATCTATAAATGAGAGTGGCGTCTTAGATCTTGCTGCTGCTCTGTTAAATCCCCAAGGGCTCCCATCTTACTCAAAGCTCAAGTCCTGAAAATGACTGATAAGGCCCCACCTCCCTTGGCTCTGTGGCATCTGACCTCATGTCCCACCCTGCTCCACTGTAGCCACAGACTTCTTGTTCCTGCCTCAGGGCCTTTGCTCATCTTGATACCTAGTATGTTTTTTCCCTAGGACAACATGAATCTCTGTGTCCCTTGCTTTAGGATTTTACCCAAAGATCACTTTTCTTTCTCAGTGAGGCCTTCCCAGGCCATTCTTTTAAAAATTCCATCTTATCCCCCTTGCCTGCTTTGATCTTTGTCTGCAGCACGTACTACAAGCTAACATAATATTTATATATTTATATTACTTGTTCTTGTCTGTTCCTATGCGGGGTAGACACCTCATGAGGGCAGGGATTTTCATATTTATTTATTCACTGCTGTATTTCCAGCGTTAAGCACTTTGCTTGATACATAGTGGATGCTTAATAAATATTTGTCAAGTGAATAACAGAAGTTATAGTTTCATTAGCCCAATGAGGCTGCCTGCTGGGACACACAACTCTATAGCATTCATTGATTGATGTGAATTCACTCATTTTCTATAGCTTGGTCCCAGGTAATGCTAACTTTTTCCCACTGGGATCTATGGAAACAGAATACAGTTAAGTCCTCTACATATTAACTTTTAAGTTGTGGACTTTCAAAGCAGCGAATGGGCTACTACCATCACTGAATCATTTTTTTTTCAAGAGGTTAGGTTTATAGAATCCAGCAAGGAACCAGAACCTGTATCATCAGCATCAGACGTGAGTCAAATTGCAGTTTACCCTCCATCTCCTATTGCTCACAGTCCTTCAGCTCTACCAGCTTCCACTTTCTTTCCCTCCTCCAATCAATAACTCTTCTTGTCTGTTCACTCGATGCCAGCTGTAGTACTGTACTATTGTACTTTTCAAGGTATGGTACTATAAGATTAAAAATGTTTGCTTTATTTTTTGTGTTTGTTTTTATGTGCTATTTGTGGAAAGTATTATAAACCTATTACCGTACAGTGCTGTATAGCTGTTTGTGTTAGTTTGGTACCTAGGGTAAGTAACTTTGTTGGCCTTACACACAAAACTGGACTTACGAACATGCTCTCAGAATGGAACTCATTCATATGCAGGGGACTTACTGTATTAACGTGATTAAGTCAGAAAGAGAAAAATATCGTATATATATATATGGAATCTATAAAAATGGTACTGATGAACCTATTTGCAAGGAAGGAATGGAGACACAGATGCAGAGAATGGACTTGTGGACTCACCAGGGAAAGGAGAGGGCGGGACGAATTGAGAGAGTAGTATTGGCATTTGTATACCACCGTGTGTGAAACAGACAGCTAGTGGGGAGCTGCTGTGTAACACAGGGAGCCCAGCCTGGCTCCCTGTATATGAAGGGAGAGTTAGGACTGACTTCGTGTTGTTGTACAGCGGAAGCCAACACAACATTGCAAAGCAATGATTCTCCAATTAAAAAATTTAAGAAAATGATTAAGTGGGTGGGTTTAGTAATCAGACAAAGGTCAAGACTGGTGTTTACACTAGACTGGTGTTTTACACACTATGTGTGTGAAAGTGAAGTAAAAGTGTTAGCTGTTCAGTCCTATCCAACTCTTTGCAACACCACCGGCTGTAGCCTGCTAGGCTCCTCTGTCCATGGAATTCACTAGGCAAGAATACTGGATGGGTTGCCATTCCCTTCTCTGGGGGAATCTTCCTGACCCAGGGATTGAACCAGGGTCTCCTGCGTTGAAGGCAAATTCCTTACCGCCTGAGCACCAGGGAAGCTCCACTATCTGTGTGAGGTTCGGCAAATAATCTACCTCTCAGAACCTGAATTTCTCACCTGCAAAATGATCATTTCTACTTAGTAAGATTGTTGTGAGGATGAAATGGGGCTTATTATTTGTGAAAAGTGTTTAGACACATCTTTAGTCTGTTGTATTACAAGTTGTTGGCTAATGGTTGGTAACTTTATGTCAGTAATGCTGTAGTAATATCAGCATCCTCTAAGAGTGCATAGGAACAAGCATAATTTTAACAGCCACTCTTTTTGTGTGAATTTGCTCAGAATTGTTCCAAATAAGTCTCTTGCCTCTGAATTTTTTTTATCATTTTTCTGCTATTTAAAAAAGTATCTTGTTTCCCAATTTCCTCCTCCTGTCCACCCTCCGCATTTCCCCTCAACTCCAGGAAACCTGTGTTTTCATCCTTCTATGCCACTCACGGGCCCTGGGTCTTGATTCCAGTCCCTTTGCTACCGTAAGCCTCACCAGTGGCATGGGGCTGAAATCTGTGCCCTGCCGGCCTCCCTGACACACTGAGAGGACAAATGGAGAAGATGAATGTGAGCAGTAAAACACAGCAAGCCCAACAGGTAACAGGCCTGCTCCTCATTTTTATAACCACTTCCCAGCTATGGCAGTTGTGAATGCCCAGCCAAGCCTCTCTGTTCTTGCCCATCTCGGGGAATTAGATGCAGTGTGTGCACAATGGGAACAGCTTGCTTTTTTTGTCTCTGATTTTGTGGGTTTATTATGATTGATGCCTCCCTGAAGCCAATTTTGAGTTTATCTTTGGAGAACTGTTTTCAAAAGTGTTGCATGGGGGATGATGTTCAGTTCAGCACAATAATTTAATCTGAATTATTGATGTGACATGAACCTGGCATTTTGGATCTGTTTAAGCCTCATGAAAGCCTAAAGATTTTTCAGCATTGTGAAGCCTCTAATTAACTATCTAGCCAGAGGTTTTCTGCATCCAGTAAACATAATGTAATTCTATTATGATAGTTCTCTGGAGAAGTCAACTGTATCCTTGGTGCTAAACTGGAAAATTCATCAGCCAGGAGAGAGTGGTGGTGAACACAGGCCCAGAGATGGCATTTAGGGGTGGGGAGTCCAGCTGGTTCCCTTTCTCCTGGTTTCCTTTGTCTGCAGGGCCCTGCAGAGTTCAGAACTTCAGTCCTCTGTCCCGTTAGATTTAAAATATTAGAACGGAAAACAAAATAACCCTGTTGGCAATTAGCTAGTTCAGGGATGGTGAATGGGTTTCTTTTCATGTTCTAGTAGGTGGTGTTTGTCTGAAATAAGTCCTTAAGGATTTTGAGTTCATGCTTCTTTATTTAGCAATTTATTTTGTACTTTACCATGCTCCAGGCACTTTTGCAGGTCCCTCCATTTGGGTTAACTTAATTCTAGCAATAATGTGATGAGGCAGGTACCATTAATAATCCTTTCTCTACAGATGAGAAAACTGAACTACCTTGCTTCAGATCACATGGCTTATAAGATGTAGATCTGGACTCAAGCCCATAACGTCGATTCCACTGAGCTCTAGTAGCATGGACGGGGAAGCCTGGAAGGCTGCAGTCCGTGGGGTCGCTGAGGGTCGGACACGACTGAGCAACTTCACCTTCGCTTTTCACTTTCATGCATTGGAGAAGGAAATGGCAACCCACTCCAGTGTTCTTCCCTGGAGAATCCCAGGGACGGGGGAGCCTGGTGGGCTCCATCTATGGGGTTGCACAGAGTCGGACACGACTGAAGCGACTTAGCAGCAGCAGCAGCAGCAGCAGCAGCAGCAGTATTGTGTTGTACTTGGCCCCAAGTCTGACGTGTGATGAAAACTGGATGAATCTGGCTTGGGCAGACACTGCTGTTGTTGTCAGTGGAAGTTGTGATAGATAACTGCATTTTCCAGCACAAGAGAGTTAAGAAACGCACTCCCCCTTTGCTTGGCTACACTCTGCTCATCCTTTAGATCCAGCTTACAGTTCATTCAAGAAGGGCTTTACCTGATCTATCCAGCCATCCTCCTGGTCCTGAACAGGTGCCCTCATTATGATCTCTCAAGACATCCTTTGTTCTTTCTTTTTTGCATCTGCCTCAATTTGTACAATTTGTAGTATTTCATATGTGTGTGTGTGATCATTTGTGAAACACCTGTCTCTTCCACCTGTCTGTAAGTTTGATGCTGTGTCCCCAGAGCCTGCAAGATGGCACGCACTCAGTTGTTAGATGAACAGCTTGGTTGGCTAAGTAACCAGGGTACCCTAGAGTAGTGTTTTCTAAACTGTGGGTCATGACCCACTTTGTTTTTCAGTCACTCAGGTGTGCCCTACTTTTTGTGACTCCATGGATTGCAGCACACCAGGCTTCCCTGTCCTTCACTATCTCCCAGAGTTTTCTCAGACTCATGTCCTTTGAATCAATTATGCCATCTAACCATCTCACCCTCTGTTGCACCCTTCTCCTCCTACCTTCAGTCTTTCCCAGCATCAGTGTCTTTTCCAGTGAGTCAGCTTTACACATCAGGTGGCCAAAGTATTGGAGCTTCAGCATCAGTCCTTCCAATGAATATTCAGGGTCGATTTCCTTTAGGATTGACTGGTTTGATCACCTTGCTGTCGAAGGACTCTCAAGAGTCTTCTCCAACTCCACAGTTTGAAAGCATCAATTCTTTGACTCTCAGCCTTCTTTATGGTTTAACTCTCACATCTTTACATGACCCCTTAGTGATTCTTGAAATCCATTTTGTGGCTTTTGATAGCATTTGTGAGTGAAAGTAGTTCAGTCATGTCTGATTCTTTACGACCCCATGGACTATACAGTCCATGGAATTCTCCAGGTCAGAATACTGGAGTGTGTAGCCTTTCCCTTCTCCAGTGGATCTTCCCAACCCAGGGATCGAACCCAGGTCTCTCTCATTGGAGTCAGATTTTTTACCAGCTGAGTCACAAGGGAAGCCCAATGATAACATTTAAATTCATGAGAAAGAAGAGCAAGTATTGGATTACTTCACATGTGGAAATGATAAATATTGTGAAACTTTCACTATAGCTGTGTACACTGGGTCAGTCAGTCAGTTCAGTTGCTCAGTTGTGTCTGACTCTTTGTGACCCCATGGACTGCAATACACCAGGCTTCCCTGTCCATCACCAACCCCTGGAGCTTACTTAAACTCATGTCTACTGAGTTGGTGATACCATCCAACCATCTCATTCTCTGTCATCCCCTTCTCTTGCCTTCAATCTTTCCCGGTATCAGGGTCTTTTCCAATGAGTCAGTTCATTGTATCAGTTCTTATACTGGGTAGGATGTAAATATATTTCTGTGCATTCTAGCCAAAGATTTTTGAAAGCCCTGGTCTAAAGTGTGTTCCTACATGGGATGGGCAGTGAGGCCGAGTGACCTCTGATGCCTCTCCTTGCTGATGCTCGGGCACCTACAGGGCAGGCAAGAGGTTGTGGAGCCCAGGGCTTCTTCCTCTCCATCTGATGCATTGTATTCTTCAGGGCAATTTGACTATGCCTGGGTGATTTGGAGGCAATCTCTCTCTCGTTCAATTAAACTCGTGCTTGCTTTTCAGTCTGCTAAATGAAGCCTTTGATCACAGTTGAGAATTCACTGTTTCCATTGGTATTACAGTTCTAAATTTGCCCATTTTCAACAGCCGCTGATTCTAATTGAAATGGAAAGGCTGTATTTTTTTTTCCCCTTTGGGGTTTAATTGTGTTTTTCTCCTTATGTATTACCAACTGCTGGTCTCAAAGTGGGTATGATTGGAGAACAAGGTGATAGCTTTTCTAGAGGGCAAGTTACAGCGTCCAGGACCTGATGTCTCTACGACAGAGGACTAAAACAAATACAAACCGGATTTTCTTTTCTTTCTTTAAAATTGATGTGTCTTAGTGGTGGGAGAAGGGAATGGTGACCCACTCCAGTACTCTTGCCTGGAAAATCCCATGGATGGAGGAGCCTGGTGGGCTGCAGTCCCTGCGATCACAAAGAGTCGGACACGACTGAGCAACTTCACTTTCACTTTTCACTTTCACGCATTGGAGAGGGAAATGGCAACCCACTCCAGTGTTCTTGCCGGGAGAATCCCAGGGATGGGAGAGCCTGGTGGGCTGCCATCTATGGGATCGCACAGAGTTGGACACGACTGAAACGACTTAGCAGCAGCCTTAGTGGTAGATTGAGAACATTCCTGGACATGCTCTGGCATCTCATTTGCTTGTGTCTCTACAGTGTTGCTACTCAAAGTGTGGTTAATGAATCAACATATCAGCATTATCTTAGGGCATGGCAGAAATAGAGACTTGCTGCATTTGGGTCTATGCAGGTCCTGTGGGCGATTCCTGAGCACATTTCAGTTTGAGAAGTGTGGTCCTGCAACACCCGATGTGTGGTGGGCATAAGTGAATAAATGATTGAACTGTTGAGAAGTTGTTGGATGAAATGTGGAAATTGTTCAGCAGTCAGGAAGTTAGGTTGGTGTATTAGGAGTCTTGAGAGAGACAAAATCAATAGGATGTATATTTTTATCTGTCTTTCAAGACCCCCACACACATACACACATACAAAGAATTTTATTTTAGGAACTTGGCTCGTGCGATTGTGGAGACTTGGCAGGTTCAAAATCTGATGTGGAGACTGGCAGATGGAGACTCAGGAAAGAGTTGCAGTTGAAGACTAAAGGCAGTCTCCTGGTGCTTCATGAAGATCAATGTCGAAGATTGTCTTAGTCAGCCTGGGATGCTCTCACTGAATGCCACAGGGACTTCCCTGGTGGTTCTGTCGTTAAGACTTCACCTTCCATTTCAGGGCGTATGGGTTTGATCCCTGGTCAGGGAGGCAAGATCCCACATGCCTCAAGGCCAAAAAACCAAAACTTAAAGCAGAAGCAATATTGTAACAGAATCAATAAAGACTTTAAAAATTGTCCACATTAAAAAAAAACAACCCTTAACAAATAAAAAGAATGCTACAGATTGGGTGGTTTATCAGTAAGAGAAATTTATCCCTGAGAGTTCTGGAGGCTAGAAATGCCAGATCAGGCTGCCAGCATGGTCAAGTTCTGGTAAGGGTCCCTTTCTTTTTTGCTGACTACTATCCTCTGTTGTATTCTCACATTCTCACATCCCTATGGAGCAGAAAGAGAAGAAGCAAGTGCTCTCGTTACTCTTATAAGGGCACTAGTCCCATTCATGAGGACGCTACCCTCTTGACCTCAGTTCAGTCGCTTAGTCGTATCCGACTCTTTGTGACCCCATGGACTGAAGCATGCCAGGCTTCCCTGTCCATCACCAACTCACAGAGCTTGCTCAAACTCATCCATCAAGTCAGTGATGCCATGCAGCCATCTCATCCTCTGTCATCCCCTTCTCCTCCTGCCTTCAGTCTTTCCCAGGATCTTTTCCGAATGAGTCAGTTCTTCACATCAGGCAGCCAAAGTCTTAGAGTTTCAGTTTCAACATCAGTCCTTCCAGTGAACACCCAGGACTGATCTCCTTCAGGATGGACTGGTTGGATCTCCTTGCAGTCCAAGGGACTCTTAAGAGTCTTCTCCAACACCAAAATTCAAAAACATCAATTCTTTGGCACTCAGCTTTCTTTATAGTCCAACTGTCACATCCATACGTGACTACTGGAAAAACCATAGCTTTGACTAGACAGACCTTTGTTGGCAAATTAATATCTCTGCTTTTTAATATGATATCTAGGTTGGCCATAAGTTTTATCCCAAGGAGCAAGTGTCTTTTAATTTCATGACTGCATTCTCTTGACCTCATATAATCCCAATTACCTCCCCAAAGCCCAACCTTAACATTACCTCACTGGGGGACAGAGATTCAAGATAAGAATTTTTTTTATAGAGGGGGCACAACCATTCAGTCTACAACACAGGTGAAGTCTGAAGGTTGTCTGCTGAAAGAATTCCTTTTGCTAGGGGGAGATCAGTCTATTGTTCTGTTCAGGACTTCAACTTTTCCACCCACATAATGAAAGTCAATCTGGTTTACACAAAATCCACCAATTTAAATGTAAATCTCAGCCATAAACACTGTCACAGAAACATCTAGAATCATATTTAAACCGATACTGGTACTGTGGCCACAGGAAGTTCATATATGAAGTTGACCATCACAGTTGGTTTTGGGAAGAAATTATGATAAATGACAGGAAGAGAGATCATCATCCCACATCACCAGGAGATGTTATTTCCCAGGATTTATCTTTTTTTATCAAGGAATCTGTGCCTATATTCTGGAGCTTGGACTTTATTCAAAAAGCCTGATGAGAAGAGCCAGACCTCAAGAAGAGTAGCCCCAGCAGACCTAGGGGATGCCTGGTTGGCTTGGTGCTCAGACTGTTGGTTCTGGAGGCAAACCACTGGCCCATCCTTCTCTGTCACTTGGTAGCTCTGTGATCCTGGGCAAGCCTCTTAACTCTTGGGCCTCAGTTTCCTGATCTGTAAAATGGAGTCACTCTAGTTTTTATAATTGTCATGAATATGAATGGAGAGCATGCTCACAGGGCAGTTTGTACAGAGCCTGACACAGGGTGACAATAAATAATAGCTGCCACTGCTGCCATTGTTTTCTGCTGCTGTTTGCTGCCAGTGTTGCTGCTGTGGCCTTGACTTCCAGTGTGTGTTTCTTTTGTCTGGCCTAGGTTTTTTTTTTTTACCACCTATACCTCACATGCTGATAGATGCTGCTTTAAGAAGCAAGGTCGGTGGGTCAAAATCTGGTGCTAATGAGCAGGTGGGACAGCCCTATTTTTATCACCACTGTTGCACTGGAATGAGTCATTCCAAGGTAAAGGAAGAAAAAGTTACCCCCCCCACCCCCCACTCAGGCAGACTCATTTCCAGGTAAAGCACATTCTCCAAAGACCGGGAGTTCCAGCCCCTGCCAAGCAGCCACTGAAATGAAGCACAGCCCTCGTCCCCTCAGCCCCAGACTGGCTGTGCTTTTGCTGCCGTGTGTGTCTGCCCTGCCCCAGTTAGGCTCCTGCCCCGTGGACTACATTTCAGTAGCCTAGTTTAGTCCAGTCCTCTCAAGCAGATAGAGGGAAGTGTTTTCAATTAGCAGGATCTCATTGCTGAGGGCACTAAGAGACAGTTCTGGGGCAGAGAGAGTAATTGAACGTATGGCGTGTATTTACTGGAGGAGGAAGCACCTCACTGGAGCCTTAGCGCTCCCATGCTTGCTGGCTTGGTGCCACTCCAGTGACAAGTGCATCAGTTAAAGCCATGCAGTCCAGGCTCCCTCAGGAGGCATCCATCCCCTCTGCAATAGCCCTGCTGGTGGCAGGAAGCTCCTTATCACAGGCTAAGGAGGGATGCACCTGCAGAGCAGCCTGTGTCTTATTGGAAATTTAGACCTTTCTTTTTTAAAAAATAATTTTATTTATTTATGTATGGCTGTGCTGGGTCTTTGTTGCTGCAGGGGGCTTTTCTCTAGTTGTGGAGAGTGGAGGCTCCTCTCTGCTTGTGGCATGTGGACGTCTCACTGTGGTGGCGTCTCTTGTGGAGCTTGAGCTCTCGGGTGTGCGGGCTCGGAAGCACAGGCTCAGTGGCTGTGGTGCGTGGTCTTCGTTGCCCCGTGGTATATGGGGTCTTCCAGGATAGGGGCTGCCTCATGTCTCCTGTGTTGGCAGCTGGATTCTTTACCACTGAGCCACCAGGGAAGCCCTAGAGCTTTCTTTTTTATGTTGAGTACAACTTTGAGGGTCGATCACTCCTCCTTGTCGTATTTTCCTAAAATCTTAACATCACAGAGGTAATCACTCATTAATGTCCTTTGTTTTCCCATTTCTGCCCTTCCCTCCCCTGCCCCAGACAAGTATTAGAAGTAGAGATGAGTGACCAATTTGAATGCATTCCTTCACCTACTTTTCAATTGACTGAAAATGACTTGAATGCATTCCTTCACCTGCTATTCAATTGACTGAAAATGACTAAGTGTCTGCTCTTTGTTAGACACTCTCTAAAGCTCTGGGGATTGAATGATGTACCAGGTTTCTACTCACATGGAACTTTTGCTAGTAGAGTAGATTGGTAACAAAAATAAACCAACAGGATCATTATAGGGTGACAAGGGTTTTTACAGAAATAAGCAGAAATGATTGCGAGAACTCTTGGTGTATGGGGCAGGGATAAAGAGGAGGCTGGGATTAACTGGCTTTTCTTTAGTCAGGAAAGGCTTCTTGGGGTGGTGATATTTGAACCTAAATCTAAAAAGAGTAGGAACTATGCCAGGCAAAGGATTGGGAGAAGACCAAAAACATTTAGGTGTGCATTGGATGGACAGAGGCAGAGGCTTATTGAGCAAGGGAGAGAGCATGGTGAAAGATCTCATGAAGAGAAAGGCAGGGCCAGCTCTGAAAGGCCTGGCAAACTAAGGAAGGAGGTCTGGATTTTATATGGACTGTGGGAGCAGGTCATTGGAGGGTTTGGTGGTATGATTGAAGTTTTAAAAACAGCACTCAGTTATGTGTGGCCAGTGGATTGTATGGTGGAAAGGGAATGATGGGAGGACCAGTGAGGAGCTACCATGGTACGTGAGGGGATGCACGTCAGCTATGTGTTTAGACGCAGAAGCTCTAGGACTTAGTGATGCACTGGACATTGTAGCTGAAGGAAAGGGTGTCCTCTCTTTATCCCTGGGGCTCTGAAAGATATCAGAAGGATATCTGTGTAAGCACCATAGACTGAAGGTTTGTGTCTCCTCAGAATTCATATGTTAAAATCCTTCAATACAATAGGCGGTATTAGGCTTGCATAAGGCAGGAGAGTGTCTTTGGGAAATTACTGAATCATGGGGGTGGATCTCTCTTGAATGAGGTTGGTGCCCTTACAGCAGAGCTCAGAAGATGTTCCCTGGTGGTCCAGTGGTGAGGAGTTCACCTTGCAGTGCAGAGGACGCAGGTTCAATTCTTGGTCAGGAAACTAGGATCTCACATGCTGTGGGACTATGTACCACACCTGTAGAGCCATGAACTGCAACAAAGTCCCAGGGCAACTGGAAATAAAAGAGAGACTTCAGAAAGATCCCTTGCCCCTTTTATCATGTGAGGACAAAGAGAGAAGATGGCCATCTATGAACCAGGGAGAGGGTTCTAACCAGACACCAAATCTGTTGGCACCTTGATCTTGAATTTAATCAGCCTCTAGCACTGTAAGTAATAAATGTTTTTTAGGCCACCCAGTCTAGGGTTGGAGAAGGCAATGGCATCCCACTCCACTACTCTTGCCTGGGAAATCCCATGGGTGTAAGAGCCTGGTAGGCTGCAGTCCGTGGGGTCACTAAGAGTCGGACACAACTGAGCAACTTCACTTTCACTTTTCACTTTCATGCATTGGAGAAGGAAATGGCAACCCACTCCAGTGTTCTTGCCTGGAGAATCCCAGGGACGGGGGAGCCTGGTGGGCTGCTGTCTATGGGGTTGCACAGAGTCGGACACGACTGAAGTGACTTAGCAGCAGCAGCAGCAGCAGCAGCAGCAGCAG
>SJYV01042098.1:385052-395587 GCA_006410875.1 Neotragus pygmaeus
TTTTTTTTTTTTTTACCACCTATACCTCACATGCTGATAGATGCTGCTTTAAGAAGCAAGGTCGGTGGGTCAAAATCTGGTGCTAATGAGCAGGTGGGACAGCCCTATTTTTATCACCACTGTTGCACTGGAATGAGTCATTCCAAGGTAAAGGAAGAAAAAGTTACCCCCCCCACCCCCCACTCAGGCAGACTCATTTCCAGGTAAAGCACATTCTCCAAAGACCGGGAGTTCCAGCCCCTGCCAAGCAGCCACTGAAATGAAGCACAGCCCTCGTCCCCTCAGCCCCAGACTGGCTGTGCTTTTGCTGCCGTGTGTGTCTGCCCTGCCCCAGTTAGGCTCCTGCCCCGTGGACTACATTTCAGTAGCCTAGTTTAGTCCAGTCCTCTCAAGCAGATAGAGGGAAGTGTTTTCAATTAGCAGGATCTCATTGCTGAGGGCACTAAGAGACAGTTCTGGGGCAGAGAGAGTAATTGAACGTATGGCGTGTATTTACTGGAGGAGGAAGCACCTCACTGGAGCCTTAGCGCTCCCATGCTTGCTGGCTTGGTGCCACTCCAGTGACAAGTGCATCAGTTAAAGCCATGCAGTCCAGGCTCCCTCAGGAGGCATCCATCCCCTCTGCAATAGCCCTGCTGGTGGCAGGAAGCTCCTTATCACAGGCTAAGGAGGGATGCACCTGCAGAGCAGCCTGTGTCTTATTGGAAATTTAGACCTTTCTTTTTTAAAAAATAATTTTATTTATTTATGTATGGCTGTGCTGGGTCTTTGTTGCTGCAGGGGGCTTTTCTCTAGTTGTGGAGAGTGGAGGCTCCTCTCTGCTTGTGGCATGTGGACGTCTCACTGTGGTGGCGTCTCTTGTGGAGCTTGAGCTCTCGGGTGTGCGGGCTCGGAAGCACAGGCTCAGTGGCTGTGGTGCGTGGTCTTCGTTGCCCCGTGGTATATGGGGTCTTCCAGGATAGGGGCTGCCTCATGTCTCCTGTGTTGGCAGCTGGATTCTTTACCACTGAGCCACCAGGGAAGCCCTAGAGCTTTCTTTTTTATGTTGAGTACAACTTTGAGGGTCGATCACTCCTCCTTGTCGTATTTTCCTAAAATCTTAACATCACAGAGGTAATCACTCATTAATGTCCTTTGTTTTCCCATTTCTGCCCTTCCCTCCCCTGCCCCAGACAAGTATTAGAAGTAGAGATGAGTGACCAATTTGAATGCATTCCTTCACCTACTTTTCAATTGACTGAAAATGACTTGAATGCATTCCTTCACCTGCTATTCAATTGACTGAAAATGACTAAGTGTCTGCTCTTTGTTAGACACTCTCTAAAGCTCTGGGGATTGAATGATGTACCAGGTTTCTACTCACATGGAACTTTTGCTAGTAGAGTAGATTGGTAACAAAAATAAACCAACAGGATCATTATAGGGTGACAAGGGTTTTTACAGAAATAAGCAGAAATGATTGCGAGAACTCTTGGTGTATGGGGCAGGGATAAAGAGGAGGCTGGGATTAACTGGCTTTTCTTTAGTCAGGAAAGGCTTCTTGGGGTGGTGATATTTGAACCTAAATCTAAAAAGAGTAGGAACTATGCCAGGCAAAGGATTGGGAGAAGACCAAAAACATTTAGGTGTGCATTGGATGGACAGAGGCAGAGGCTTATTGAGCAAGGGAGAGAGCATGGTGAAAGATCTCATGAAGAGAAAGGCAGGGCCAGCTCTGAAAGGCCTGGCAAACTAAGGAAGGAGGTCTGGATTTTATATGGACTGTGGGAGCAGGTCATTGGAGGGTTTGGTGGTATGATTGAAGTTTTAAAAACAGCACTCAGTTATGTGTGGCCAGTGGATTGTATGGTGGAAAGGGAATGATGGGAGGACCAGTGAGGAGCTACCATGGTACGTGAGGGGATGCACGTCAGCTATGTGTTTAGACGCAGAAGCTCTAGGACTTAGTGATGCACTGGACATTGTAGCTGAAGGAAAGGGTGTCCTCTCTTTATCCCTGGGGCTCTGAAAGATATCAGAAGGATATCTGTGTAAGCACCATAGACTGAAGGTTTGTGTCTCCTCAGAATTCATATGTTAAAATCCTTCAATACAATAGGCGGTATTAGGCTTGCATAAGGCAGGAGAGTGTCTTTGGGAAATTACTGAATCATGGGGGTGGATCTCTCTTGAATGAGGTTGGTGCCCTTACAGCAGAGCTCAGAAGATGTTCCCTGGTGGTCCAGTGGTGAGGAGTTCACCTTGCAGTGCAGAGGACGCAGGTTCAATTCTTGGTCAGGAAACTAGGATCTCACATGCTGTGGGACTATGTACCACACCTGTAGAGCCATGAACTGCAACAAAGTCCCAGGGCAACTGGAAATAAAAGAGAGACTTCAGAAAGATCCCTTGCCCCTTTTATCATGTGAGGACAAAGAGAGAAGATGGCCATCTATGAACCAGGGAGAGGGTTCTAACCAGACACCAAATCTGTTGGCACCTTGATCTTGAATTTAATCAGCCTCTAGCACTGTAAGTAATAAATGTTTTTTAGGCCACCCAGTCTAGGGTTGGAGAAGGCAATGGCATCCCACTCCACTACTCTTGCCTGGGAAATCCCATGGGTGTAAGAGCCTGGTAGGCTGCAGTCCGTGGGGTCACTAAGAGTCGGACACAACTGAGCAACTTCACTTTCACTTTTCACTTTCATGCATTGGAGAAGGAAATGGCAACCCACTCCAGTGTTCTTGCCTGGAGAATCCCAGGGACGGGGGAGCCTGGTGGGCTGCTGTCTATGGGGTTGCACAGAGTCGGACACGACTGAAGTGACTTAGCAGCAGCAGCAGCAGCAGCAGCAGCAGCAGTCTAGAGTATTTTTGTGATAGCCTGAACAGAGCAAAACAGTGGGAAGGGAGAAGAACAATCAAGTATACCTGACAGTCAACGAGGGGGTGGGGGGTGGTGTCAGGGTGCAGCCTCAGCAGAGTCCAAGGATACCCTCGGGATGAACGGTGTTGGCAAGGGAATGAATGACACAGGAGACCAAGCTTCAGTGAGCGAGGCCCGTCGCTTTATTTTCAGAGGGAGCTTTTATACCCTGAGTTGTATATTGAGCAAAGTGAAAAATGCAGAGTCATGCAGAGTCAGCTCAACATTCCATCAGTATTAACTTTTATCGATACCAGGTCTCTTCCTGCATACCGTTTCATAAACAAGGGTCTTATTTTTTGTACATTATCTTATGGCCTGGAGGCCTGTTGACATTTTATGACCACTTTTTGATGAAGGTTGGTCAGCTAGAACACTTACTTTCCCTTGAAATGTTTTTTCTTAAATTCCTTAGCCTGCCTCACCCTTAAAGTACAGAGTTACATTTTTATGGAGCAAAGGTTCAGTGGCTTACAGCAAAGAAACAATTTATTAACTCAAAGTCTAATGTTTCTAATGCTAAGGCTACTACTTGTTTTTTCTACATCCTAACTATATGCATTCCCAGGAACACAATGGATAAGGGATGTGGGAACTTGACAGCAAGCATTGGCTCAACAGTGTTGCAAGAGTCTGGCTAAACCTGCCAAGTAAGCTAGAATGCTAACAGAGGGTTTGAATTGAAATACTCCTTTCATGCCCAGGATATTTATCAACTAGAGCCCTAAGTTGATTTTTTCCAGAGAAAGGTGGTCGGGGATAGCCCCCTGTTAATGTCAGAAGAGTTGGTGAAAGACATAATATAGTAAATAGTAGACAGACAGATTTTGGTTTGGGGTAGATGCTCGAGCAGGTCCAGGGAGTCCCTCGAGTCCTCATCTGCCTTGCCTGTCAGGTCTCTTCCACATAACCTTGTCATGGGTGGGATCTCCCGTGCTGGTTCCCAGCAGGGGGGCATCCTATTCCTGGAAGAGATTTCATTTCCAACCTGAAAACACTTATAGGTATGGTAACTGTATGGATGGGCACATAGAATGTGCTAGAACAGGGAGGGGTGGGCACCTGGGCAGAAGAACCAGGCTGTCCAAAATATGGCTGCTCCTACTTGCCAACATTTGGGGCAACCCAGGGTTGAGGGCAGCAGCAGGTTGAAGTCACCTTTGGTGAAAAGGACTCTTGGTGTGGAGAAAGAGACATTTGGCACCAGATCCTACCACTTTCTGTTCTGGCATTGGGCATTGGCCAAGTGACCATTTCTTCACCTCTGAAATGGGGTGATGATCTTATTTACAGTGGGTGGTTATCAACAAGACTAAGATAAACTTCACAAGGACCCAAGACAGTGGCCAGTGCTGATGAAGTGACCAGCTTAATCAGCTTCTTAGCCATTACCAACAACATCCTCAACATCTCTTTTCCTTGGTAAAGACCAGAAAAGCATAATGGGCCTCAGTCTTGAGCTCAGAGAATTGGAAGGATGTGATGTGTATATGTTGTAGTGTGGTGGGCGATGAGGGTTAAACATCACATTGCTAAGACAGTAAAAAAGAAACAAAACAAAAAACCAAACAACAACAAAGAATGTGCCAAAAGAGGTCTTAGAGACTAGACTGCCTTTTTGTTTTTTTTTGTTTTTAATGAACATATGAGAAAATTAAAGTCACAAAGAAAATCAGTGGCAGAGCTGAGACTAGAATCAAGTTCTGAGATCCGGGTTCTTGCTTGTTCCACTAATCCACTCTAAACAAGAGCCCTCAAGTCAGGTATTAAAGGTCCTGAAGGGAGAAACTGGGAACTCTGCCTAATGCATTGTGGTGACCTGAATGGGAAGGAAATCCAAAGGGAGGGGATACATGTGTATGTAGGAGTTTCCCAGGTGCACTGTGGTAAAGAATCCACCTGCCAGTGCAGGAAATACAAGAGACGTGGGTTTGATCCCTGGATCAGGAAGATCTCCTGGAGGAGGAGGGTATGGCAACCCTCTCCAGTATTCTTGCCTGGAGAATCCCATGGACAGAGGAGCCTGGCAATCTACAGTCCATGGGGTTGCACAGAGTCGGATACCACTGAAGCGACTTAGCACACACGCATGCATATCAATCAACTCTTCAGTCCAGGGATCAGAGAGTCTTGCTCCACGCTCCACTGGTTGAGTGACATTGGAGACAAATGTTCCTTAGGTCACACTTTGAAGAATGTTGGAGTTTCAGTGGTCTGGGAACTTGGCGAAAATACTGAATGTTGTTAAAGAGATGGTATATTGAGCCTGAAGTAGAGCAAAGACAGAGTTAGATATTCAGAGGCTTATTTTATGAAAATATTTTGGCTTAATTTTGAGTGAGTGAGTGCAAATTGCTCAGTTGTGTCCGACTCTTTGCAACCCATGGACTATACAGTTCATGGAATTCTCTGGGCCAAAATACTGGAATGGGTAGCCTATCCCTTCTCCAGCAGATCTTCCCAACCCAGGAATTGAACCGGAGTCTCCTGCATTGCAGGTGGATTCTTTACCAACTGAGCTATCAGGCTTAATTTTGGGGGATCCCAAATAATAGAATGAGATCAATTGCTCTAATTTTCAGGAAGGAAGGAAGATTCTTGTTCAGTGCAAGGGTGGACAAACCAGTGTAGTATTTAAAAAATGAGGCAGATTTCCTAGAGTGAGGCAGATTTCCTAGAGTGAGGCAGATTTCCTAGAGTGAGGCAGATTTCCTAGAGTGAGATAGGGGAAGAGTGAATTGGTTGACGGGTTGTATTCTTGCCTGGATTGTTGTTAAAGGAGGTCTCTGATTTTTTGGAGGCAGGAGTGGATGTTTTCTCAGTTAGTGTTTTGCATTCCGAGATTCTAAGGTACTCCTTTGGAAGTTAGTATTCCCTCATTCATCATCTACTCTGAGTTAGGCTCAAGGGTGAGTATACATCTGTACTCAGCGGGGATATACACCCAGACTCTCATCTGGGTTTTTAGATCAGATGTGAGTGTGATCTGACCAGGGATTGAACCTCGTTTCCTGCATTGGATGAGATTGTCCATTTGTCCCCCTACATTTTACAGAGGCCTCTTGATTGCAAAATTTCCTAAGTGAAAAAGAATGCCTTCAAATGTGTTCATTAGAGCCAAATCCAGTGCCAAATGGAAAACTCAGCACCCCCAGCTAGAGTCGTAATGCAGAAAGCATAGGAAGTGGTAACTTCTGTTTTTCTGAGTGAGCTTAATTGTTTAAAAGCCAGCTGGCTTCCAGGGTCCTGACGCCACTGTTTTATTTCCCTGCAAATGAAGTTCTTCTCTGCCCTGTTCCTTCTTCTCTGCACGTCTCAGCCAAGAAGAAGCTCTGTCTACACGTCGCTTTAAGTGACAATTATGGTGGATATTGTTCCAAGCACCGTCTTTGCTGGAGCCAGGGGAGCCGGTGGTGCTCTGGGTCAGCATGTTGCCTTGTGGCAACCTTCTCTCACCAGGCTTTCCTCCCTGGTTCTCCTCCAGGCTGGGGGTATATTGGAAGAAATAAAGAGATGGGATTCAGGATGCATTAGCTCCTTCTGAGCCTGGTGTGGTCACCAGAACGCGTCACTTCTTTTTCTCTGGATTCTTTGCATTTTGTCTTGAGCACGTTCAAAATCTGTCCTCTTGGACAGGAGCTGTGCTGAAGACAACTGCACTGAAGCAGAGAAGAGCTTCATGACGTGTCTGTCTACCCCACCCTCATTGTTTCTTAAGCTGCTTTCCTGAGAAGACACTATTTTCCCCCCCAGCTTCTCTTGGTCTGGTTCAATTTATTTGTTTAGGTAATACTCATCAATAAACAAGCCTTAAGTTGTAGGCTGAGATTCTTTAAATCTCTTCTAGGCAATTCTCATCATGTCCATTGGTGATAGGTGATTGCTCACTGGGACTCACTAATTTTGAACCTTGGAAACAAATTTATCTAACTTACCATCTGTCCAGAGCTCCAAGTCCCAAGTTTCTTTCTTTCTTCTGTCCTCTGAGACACTCTGACTTGCCTTTCATCAGAGATGTGTGTTTGTGTGTAGTCACTAAGTTGACTCTTTGTGACCTCATGGACTGTAGCCCTCCATGCTCCTCCGTCCATGGGATTCTCCAGGCAAAAATACTGCATTCTTGTGCCATTTCTTTCTCCAGAAGATCTTCCTGGCCAGGGCTTCAAACCCACATCTCCTGAGTCTCCTACACTGGCAAGTGGATTCTTCACTGCTGAGCCACCAGGGAAGCCCTTTCGTCAGGGATACCTATTCAGTACTGCATTTATCTCTAAGCATTTATCAACAGTGCCGAGACTTTATGGATAACAAAGATTAAGAAAGTATTGCAGGACTCTATATATTACCTTATGGTTAAAGTTTAAAACAGTTATTTTGACAGCAGCACACAGAAAACCAGGTGATGTGTTCAGTGACATTTATTTTTCCACAAACGCTTGTTGGCGGTCCTGATAGCATGGATAGTAGTAGGCAGGCAGGTTCTGGAGTCAGAACAGTTCCAGTCGTAACTTCTTCATTTTCCATCTATGTAAATTTAAATCAGGTACTAGCTACTCTTGAGTATCAGCAACGTAATTGGTACAATAGGACTAGTAATAGTATTGGCCTCAAAGACGATTAAGTGAGGTAATATACGTTAAGCATTTGATAAAAGTAACCATGTAATACCTGTTAGGTGTAAAGAAGTCACGTGTACCAGGCTTTATTCTTGACCTTCTTGTCAAGAACCCTGGAGTAACTGATTGGAGCAAGGGTTAGTTGATATGGTTTCTACAAATTGAACATTTTGTTACTAATTATAAGTATCTTTCCTCTAAATATTTGCTTGTTTATCTTTGCTTCCATCTTTGTGCTGCCCTAGGTCTTTTCATAGCTGTTGAGCCCCATCTGTTCTCATTTATATTCAGCTGCTATTCAGAATATAAGTGTTAATTGTCTCCTTAACACCTCACTGCTACTAATTCTGAGCACTCTGTGTTCTTGGTTCCTTTGGCTGGTACCATCTGCCCAGGGTCCCATACCAATTGTCTTCATGATCTCTTCTGTGTTTTAATGGTTCTTCACTTTCTTTTTTAAAAGAGCGTGTTAGAATAATCTCCTTTAACTATTATTTTAAGATACATTCTGATGATAAAAGCAATTCTCAGTATAAAATTTAGAAAAATAGGCAGAAAACAAGCCTATAAGACTTCCACCAAGACAAGACAAGGATTTATATGTTAAATATATTTTGTGCTACTCTTTCTTTCCCCCATGAGTCTATATATGTGTGTTTCAAACTTAGGATCATATCATTATTAGATGGGAGTTTTTGGCTTTAAGTAACAAAATAACTCAAACTGGCTTGTAAAGTGAGGAAATAAAATAACTGAAAATCCAGAGGTAGAAGAGAATTAAGGATTACTTTAATCCGTGGCTCTGCCTGCATTTTGTGTGATTCTCTCAGCTCTACTCTCTTATCTTTCAACTATGAAGCATCGTAGCTTTTGCAACCCCAGACATCACATCTATACTCACAAAGTCCAGGCAAAAAGCAAGCTCTTCTTACAGACTACCGTAAGTGTGGAGAGCCTTTCCCAGAAGCTCCCAGCAAACTTTCCTTTGCATATCATTGGTCCCAATTGAATAGTGTGTCTTTTTCCTGGATCCAGAGTAAAGGGAGATCACTCTACCATGATTGGCCCAGTTCAGTGGGTCTTCAGTTTGGGTGTGCCTCTGAATCCCCTGGAGGGCTTGTTAAAACTCAGATTTGGGGCTTTGCCTCCAGTGTTTCTGACTCAGTAGATCAAGATGGTGCCTCTGAATTTGCATTTCCAGCAAGCTTCCAGGTGATGCTAATGTCGCTGGTCCAGAGACCACACTTAGAGAATCACTGGCTTAGAAAAATTAAAGTCTTTGTTTGCAGATAGGTTCAATTTCTTCAAATGTTTTGTAGCCATGCAAAACAGGGAAGATGAACAGGATGGTGGAAAGAAAATCAAGGTGTCTACTACATCCTTGACAATTTCTCCCATATCATCAGAAAGTCTTTGAATATATGGATTTCACTGTTAAAATGTTAGAAACCATGGTACTTCTGTATAATGGAATAATGTTTAGTCTGCTGTTGTTGGGCATTAATGGTTTCAGTATTTTGCTGTTATAAATTACACAGTAAGGAATGCCAGTGCACAAAATCTTTTGTGTCCTCTTCTGATTATTACCCAGAGATGCATTCCTAGAAGTAGAATTACTCTTCTAACTATTCTTATCTCACTGACTCAGGGCTCCTTTCTCCAGAGAAAAAATGTCCTGTTTTCCCTCTGGTTTCCTTAAAGGGCCAGACCTTTATTGCCTGTGTACATTGATGAAATACTTTCACAGAGCTGTCAGGATGGGAAGGAGGGCAGGATGATTCAGCAAGTGGAAACAAGCAGGGAGAACAGGTCCAAATCCTTGAGCATGCAGGGCTGGTTTAGGGAGCAGGAAACCATGTAGGAAGGTATGTGGAGGAAGTGAAGGCAATATAGGAATGGAGTGCAAGGCCAGTGTAACTTGAATTGTGTCTTATGGTCAGTCATTTCTAAACTGCCCTCATTTGCTCTATCGCTTTTCTAGTTTTTGTCATATCTGTGTTTCATCTGCATTGTTGGAATAGTTTCGTAGTTAACTCATCTAAATTGGTTAATTTTTAATATAAACCTGTATTACTTGGCTTAATAGAAACCATATCAGTTACTGTAAAAAGAAAGTAACTATATACATATAAAACACTGTTAGGAAATTCAAACTCAATATTGTTGCTTACTGTAAGGTCTGAACTTTGTTATGGGGGGAGTAAACTTGAATTAAGAGAAGCTAAAGATATATGCAGATGACAGCACCCTTATGGCAGAAAGTGAAGAGGAACTAATAAGCCTCTTGATGAAAGTAAAAGAGGAGAGTGAAAAGATTCGCTTAAAGCTCAACATTCAGAAAACAAAGATCATGGCATCCGGTCCCATCACTTCATGGGAAATAGATGGGGAAACAGTGGAAACAGTGTCAGACTTTATTTTTCTGGGCTCCAAAATCACTGCAGATGGTGACTGCAGCCATGAAATTAGAAAACGCTTACTCCTTGGAAGGAAAGTTATGACCAACCTAGATAGCATATTGAAAAGCAGAGACATTACTTTGCCGACTAAGGTCCATCTAGTCAAGGCTATGGTTTTTCCTGTGGTCATGTATGGATGTGAGTGTTGGACTGTGAAGAAGGCTTAGCGCCGAAGACTTGATGCTTTTGAACTGTGGTGTTGGAGAAGACTCTTGAGAGTCCCTTGGACTGCAAGGAGATCCAACCAGTCCATTCTAAAGGAGATCAGCCCTGGGTGTTCTTTGGAAGGAATGATGCTGAAGCTGAAACTCCAGTACTTTGGCCACCTCATGCGAAGAGTTGACTCATTGGAAAAGACTCTGATGTTGGGAGGGAATGGGGGCAGGAGGAGAAGGGGACGACTGAGGATGAGATGGCTGGATGACATCACTGACTCGATGGACGTGAGTCTGAGTGAACTCTGGGAGTTGGTGATGGACAGGGAGGCCTGGCGTGCTGCAATTCATGGGATTGCAAAGAGTCAGATATGACTGAGTGACTGAACTGAACTGAA